>VDFB02379441.1:0-18370 GCA_007258455.2 Sequoia sempervirens | reverse complement strand
AATGGAAAGAAGTCAGGAAAGTCCGCCCTTGAGAATGGCAAGACTTCTCCAAAGTCCGCCCCTCACTCTAAAGCACATGGAAATGTTTCTTCAAAGTCCGCCTTGGCTTGATAGCAAAGTGGAAGAAGGCAAGCAAAGTCCGCCTATGCCAAGAAATGGAATGGAAAGGATGAAGGAAAGTCCACCCTTGAGAGATGGCAAGACTTCTTGAAAGTCCGCCCAGCCTAGTAAGAGGGAAAAGATTGGAATTTTGGTTAAGTATGGACAAGTGGAAAGGTAGAAGGAAAGTCCGCCCAAGGAAGAAATGGTTGAAATTTTGACTAAGTATAAAATGAAGGATGGAGAAACTTTATCCAATTCTGCCTAGACCTTGAAAAGAAGATGGAAAGAATCCTTCCAAGTCCGCCCTACCTAGAAGATGAATGGATAAACACATGGAAAGTTCACCTAATGGAAGGAGACACTCCAAGTCCGCCATGGGATGATAGGCAAAGTGGAAATAAAATGGTGAAGTCTGAATTTGCTAGAGAGACATGAGTGAAATTTGTCGAAGGCATGGAACATCTAGAGGGAAGTGGTAAAATGGCCAAGACATGAGAAAATCCGCCATAATGAAGAAAGAGAAGAAAAACCCATGAGAAAAAAATTGCCAAATTAAAATAAAGTATGGGTAAATTAAAAAATAAAAGAATTAAAGGTTGAGAAAATAAAAAAATCACATGATAAACCTTTAATTATTTTAAAACACTTAGAGAAAATCGAGCTCTATGGATAAACTTCAAAATTTAGATGAAGATAAAGATGAAGAGCTAAAATTTTAGAAACTTTCCTCGATAAGCAAGAGTCTACATTCGATGAACTTGAGAGAATTGCTAAATGGATCGAATTTTTCAACTTTATAAGGCATTCTCAAGTCATTATCAACTCACAATTTCGATTTGAGAAGTAGTTTAGCTCTCTCTCCATTTCAAGAGTTAGTAATTTTTCCGAGAGTTAGAATTTTTTTTAAGAGTTAGAAAGTTCTCTAGAGAGAGAAATTTTCTTGAAAGATAGAAATTTTGAGAGTTGGTAATCATTTTTTTTTCGAGGTGAAAGAACGAAGAAAGAGGTAGAATTTTAGGCTGAGGGTCAAAATTTTCAAAGGATTGCTTGTTTTTCGGCAATAAAGACCAGATTTTCGAAGTTTTCGATTAAATTGCCAGCCATAGAGTGTAATCTCAAAGATTGATGAATTATTTTTACCTTTGTCTTCATTTTATCTTCAAAAAATTCACTAAGTGTTATTACTCAGCTTGCTTTTTCATCGAATTTAACTTTCAGCAAGCTGAAAGTTAGAATTTTCGTAAGAGAATTTTAAAGAAAAATAACTGAATGTTTATTGTATTCTCTTTCTCACAGGTTCATGACCACTCCCGGAGGATCGTCAAAGAAAGCACCAATGAAGTTCGCCAGCAAGGGAGTCCAACAAGAGTCAAAGATCACTTCCAAATGGAAGAATATTGTAGATACAGACCTCGAACATGTGGACTTTGAAGAATTCAAGAAAAGGATGTATGGATTAAATGGACTTATGCCCACAGCGATTGCCCGCCGAATGATGCGCAATGGAATTGTCCAAGCTGCCGGATTTCCTCTAGTAATCGAGTGTGTCGAATTGATGGTCAAATGTGCAAGACATTACAATCCGCAGGAAAGACAAATTATAGCTCCTGATGGAAGAATTTTGGCACACCTTGTAGAGCCAGCTATCCAAGAGGCATTTGGCATACCTGACCATGTTCGAACTTCGTATAAGACAAAGGAGGAAGCCAAAAGAATCTTTGAGGATCGGGCAGAACAGTGTGCAACTCATATCAATAGAATGTGGTTGGAAAAGCCAAGAGCTTCAATTAAGAAAATGCCTAAGAAACTACGTCGGACAGATTTTAAAGAAGACTATGGGGATATTGTTTTGCTCCTGAACAAAATAATGGGCAATCCTCAAGGTGCCTATTTTGAAACATAGATGTACTTTATTGAGGAAATTACTTCCGGAGTCAGAATGTTTAACTGGTCTAGAATGATTAGTGATAACATCCATGAGCAATTAATCAACCTTGAAAGGACTAAGTCGTTTCATATGAGTTCCTACATCATTTATCTGTTGGCCAGAGCCTATAAATATCCTGGATTGATATACAAAGGTGTTGTCGGGAATGGAGAAAATCAATTCAAGGCGTATGAATGTTATCCTCAATTGCAACTGTTTGCCAAGTCCCATTTTAGAAGAGCGCATGATGCGTTCTTGATGTTCATCACAAGGATACTACAAGGGGGAACCCATCAGAGGCTGACGCATGAAGCAAAAAGCCTTATCAGTAAATATGGATCCTGGTACATCCAGTTTCCTAAATTCACTTATATCCGAATCCAGGGATTCACTGGGAATCCGTTCAAGCTTCCTATCTACCCCACCCACAAGATGATCCTACTAGAGGTTCTTAGGCGATTGGAGAATTTCCAAAATATCCAAAGGCCGAAGCAGAAAGCTGCCGTCACTTTCCCATTCTTTATCGGGAACATGGAAGAATATTGTTCGTCTGCACAGGCGGTTGAAGGTGCTAGAATTGAAATGCAGTGGTATCCGTTCACATTGTACCGATCTAGAGCAAATTTTGATCCTCACCACCATATCGGGATCGTGAACGGAAGAAATATAAACACCAAGTGGACTTGGAGGATTACTGGGCCAATGCCACAGATGAATTTGATGTTAGGAAAGATTGTGGTCCAGACTACCTGTCAGCTTGATTAGAACGACAAATCTCTTCCATGTACCAGACAAACTTGAGGATGATGGCGAATTCACACAGCCAGGTTTTGATGAAAGTCAACCTCTTCCCCCTGTGCGTTGGTCAGAACCAGAAATCACTGACTTGGACACCTTCATGAGGCCTGTCATCAAGTATTCACAATGGTGGGCAAACCAGCAAATCAAAGACCTGCGGCGGAAGGGTATGCCTTTGACATATACTCTGATGGGTAAATCCGAATCTTACTCTTCTAATGCTAGGGCAAGCCAAGGAGATGAGCCAATTGAAAGCTCAAATCCTAAGAAAAGGAAAGAAGCGAAAGGAAAAGAAACTGCAAATGAAGGACCTGCTAGGAAGCAACCGAGACTGGAGCCTCTTCGTTCTGCCATCTCTGGGAATGTGAATGAAATCTTAGACATTGATGAATCTCTTGGAGATATAAGGATTCCCTCTCCTATCCCTGTTCAGGCCGAAGATGATGAGCCTCCGTCACCCACAAACACTGAGATTGTGGAATCAAACAATAAGGTCGACATTTTGGACAATGAGTTTGAAGAAGGAATGATTTCAGCCTTGAGAGGAATCCAAGAAATCCCGGTCATGCAGGACATTCAAGAGGAACAGCATACTGAGCAGCCAACTATTCCTGATTGGCTGAAAGAGAGATTGAAGATGAAGGAACCTGAGAAAGTTTCAGAAGAAGAAGATGACATGGCCGATTTCCTGGCCAGATTAGAAGCAGTCAGTGCAAAAAAGCCTTCCAAGACCTCCACCATTCAGAGAAATGAAGTTGGGCATCGTACAGTCCAAATTGTTGTACCAACAGTTGACAAATCGAGGGAAGATATTACTCCTCAGGAATATGCAATTACCACTGTCGATTTAGGCCCTACCACAAAAGGACAGGAGATGGAAGAATTGGATAATTCTGTTGCCACTATCAAAGCAAGGCTAGAGAAGGAGATAGTAAAGAAAAAAGAGTATAAACTAGAGGTTGAACAACTCAAGGAATATATTCAGCATCTAACTAAGCCTCTCGATCAGACTACTTCAGCAGCTCCTCCACTGTTGAATACTTCTCAGGAGATTTTCGAAGAGGAGAAGAATATAGCCAAGGAGACTAAAGAATGGCTAATTAGCAACAGGCAAGAGGTACCCGTATTTGCAGAAAGACTAGCATTGGCATATGGGAAAACTTCTTTGCTCTCGAGAATTGCAACATTGGCAGAAGCATGGGATAGTGCTCAGGATGTTCGAGACAGAATCATTCCATGTCTCAAAGTGCTTAAAGGAGTGTCGAAGCAAGAGCTGGTTAACGGAAAAGTAATCGCACCAGGTGCGGCTTATGATTTCGGCAATTGGTACATGACATTGATCATACAAAGTGAGATCATAGAACAGATAAAGGCAGATACCATCAGAATTGAGGAAAGGACAAAAGAAGTTCGGGAGAAGATTCTAGCTGTAGCTGCAGATGTGCTAGAGAAAGACATTGTACGAGCAAACAACCTGCAGTTTGAAAACCTGAAGAGCAAAATTCAGGAAATCTTCTTCACTATTGGGCCTATCTACAAGCAAAATTTGACTAAGGCAGCTGACTTCCTGTTCATCTTTCGCAATTTCCAGCGACAGGAATCGGAATGGGAAGACACTTTTGCCGAATGCTCAGATGATTTAGATTTGCTGGAATTCAGGGTCAATGCACTGCCACCTGTCACGATCGAGGAGGTTGACATGATAGTTTCTAAATTCATCCAGTATACTGCAACCAAAGAGGATAAGGATGCACCTCCTCAAGAATAGCTCTTCACTCCAGTTCACTGCCTGTTATCTCATTGATTTTTAGGAAACCCTAATTAGGGTTGTTTATTTTTCAATCTCTGCCATTGATTCCAGATTAATCCTGGTTGTTCATTGTACTCCAAGAACTCTATATAAACCCTCTCTCATTCTCTCATTAGATAGAAGAAGATAAGAATAATAGAGGAGGAATAAGAAGAATAACAAGTAGAGATATAGAGATAGAGCATAGTTAATAAGAGAGAAAGAGTTTATGAAATTGTTGCAAAAGACTATTTTTGATAATAAAGTTCATCATGCATGAGATGCTTTGAATTCTTTCATTGTCAAATGGTTGCATGGTTACATACTTCTCTTCCTCATTGAATAGATTTGAGTTAAAATTTCTTTGTGAATGTATGTTATGGGAATGATAGATTGATCGTAAAGATTAGTGAAACTTTGCTCATACTTTCTTTGGATGGATGGTTTATGTTCAATGCGTAAAGTTAGACTGAGCTTTTAATGTGGATGCTTCATTGTATTACTTCGAATGATGTTGTTCTATTGATGGTGTTGTTCGTAGTAAGAAAAATTTAAGCACAAATTCCTAGAAGATTGCACTTGCTTTGTGTAGTTGTCATATAACGTGGCGAAACAAAGTACTGTCCTTTGGTTTCACTCAATCCTTACTGTCTCTTGAGTTCGTAGGAATAGTATAGGATTCCTCAACCCTTACTCTCCTTTTTTCATTTTTTCTATTTGAAATTCGAAAATCCAAAAAAAAATATCACTACATCTAGGTCTTTGCTTTCTAAGTAACTTGCTAGAGTAAATCCCTTTGTGTTACCGGCAAAATCACATCTTCCATAGAGCTTATCCACACCCAACTTACGAAACATTGGAATTGTTGTATGATCTTTTTGGCAATCTTAGCATACTAGTCAGTTTTTCAAGAGAGGATAGAGTGTCTTTGGATTCTTTATTCTAGAGTGCTTGGTGAGTCATAAAACACGCATCAACAAGTCTGTAGATCTATGTTTGCAGAAAATATGCCCCCTTCATAGGCATCTACAACAGAAAACAAGAATTTTTGACTTGATATAAGTATAATATCAAGAAATCCAATAGCCAACAAAAGGTTAAAAAACAAAAACAAAAACAAATGTCTTAAAGACAATAATTTTGCTTACATGGTTCAATTATAGGGGCAATGAAGCTCATGCAGGCAAACGTCAGAGCATAACAAAACAAGAAGAGGGCCACAATCAGCGTGAAACTAGGCCTTGTTTTCATTATATCCCGAGGCAGAAATTCCATCCTCCATGGACCATCAATTGTCTGCACTGTTCCCCCTTCCTCAACACCTGCAACTCTGCTCGTCCGAGCCATTTCAAGGGTGTTTCTTACAATATGAAACAAAATAAAAACCAGATATCAAACCGACGAAGGCGAATGACGATGAGAATACAGTAACGGGTGGATTTTATTGAGTTGAAGATGACTTCAAGCGTGACCAAGCCAAGAAAACGCGTGAGAAAAATAAAAGACGTAGATGGAAAGAAGCCGTCAAAACAAGTGAGCACATAAGAATTAGTCGTCTCGTACAAGGCCACCAGGTTTGAAGAATCCAAGCACTCTCCTCAATATCACAATCAAAGAAAGGATTTTTCCGGGTTCGATTGATTAAAACATTGGAAAAGTATGAGGTCTAATTTTTCCTACTGAAGGGTGTGTCCATCAGTACCAGTATTATTAGGGCGGCATCAGTCAAATTCACCACTAGCAATTCACCGTTGGAAAATTCACTGTCAGAAAATTCACCGTCATGATAAATTCACTTCAAGAAAATTCAACATCAGCAATTCACCTCCATTATATATTTCAAAGACTTTGAAATTTTTTTTCTGTTATTAATGTGGTTGGAAGTTTTTTTGGAAGTCTTGGAAATATATATTAAAAATGTTAATGTGATCAATTTTCCACAGGGTGAATCGCTGGTTGTGAATTTTTCTTGAGGTGAATTTGTCATGGCAGTGAATTTTGTTAGAGTGAATTGTTGACAGTGAATTTTTCCATGGTGAATTGTTGGTGGTGAATTTTACTAGAGCCACAATGCGATCAATTTTCCACAGGATGAATTGCCGGTGGTGAATTTTCCTTGAGGTGAATTTGTCAAGTCAGTGAATTTTCTTGCGGTGAATTGTTGACAGTGAATTTTTCCACGGTGGATTGCTAGTGGTGAATTTTACTAGAGCCATAATGCGATCAATTTTCCACCGAGTAAAATGCTTGTGGTAAATTTTCCTTGAAGTGAATTTGTCATGTCAGTGAATTTTCTTGTAGTGAATTGTTGACAGTGAATATCTGGTGGTGAATTTTACTAGAGCCATCAAGAACATGTATCACTCTAATAATTTTTTTTTATTAAACATACTACAATTTATAGAAGGAGTACCCGATTCCTCCATTTAAAAAAACACAAGGATTTGTCCGGGTTTCTAGTCTCCCACCATCTTAAGCTAAACACAGGCAACCCCGCTGTTTAATCATTATTTTTAAGGGAAATGGGAGTCAACTAACTACCTACGCCAGCCAGCTATATAATATTTTTTCTGCTTAATGGAATGGCAAGTATTTTAATAATTTCAAGCCAAAGCCAACTGGAGTTAATTCTTCAAGAAATATTTTTATAATACGAGGGGAATCAGAGATTTGATGTCTGAAAGATTTGGTGAGTCTTCTTGTAACTGGACAATCGAATAAACTGTATTTAACATGAACTTTCAGAAATTTAAACCTAATCTACATACCTGTATAACAAAAACATCAACTGAACAATCCAACCTTAGGAGAAAAAAAATATTAATCTGACAAACGACATAAGGCCTGAGCTTCCCTGGGCCATCCATAGTTAATAGCTTTTAACGTATCCAACGACCTCATTCTTTTGATAGTTTCACTATGTGTTTTAATTTGACAGGTTTGTGGACATTCGCGGTGGCAGATGCTCTTAGACTGTACACCTCACCGTGACCTAAATTTGATGGTCGAGCCTGCCTCTAAAGAATTTTTTTTTTTTTAAAATTTAAAAATGTTTTAAAATATTAAAATATATTTCAATTTATAGATATATTTAATTATAATTTTAAATAGTTGATATTAAAAAATCATATAATAAAGTTTTCTTAAAATTTTGATTGTTTTTTATAACAAACATTTCTAAATAGAATCATATCATCAATTTAGGTTGTACTCATTATAATAAAAAAATATACAATAAAAAATATGTGTACATCAAATCAATTGGTTGAGCACATTGATGAGATGATGCATGTGATAAAAAAATCATCCACCAAGGTTCAAACTTAGGAGACACATCGGTCTGCTTAACAAGTGGGTGACTTTGACTTTGATCAAGATGCTTATCTTGTTGAATGAATGAATGAATGATTTTAATATCATCCACTCTAGACCATCACTTCTATGCAACTCCTCTATATAAAGACATAGATGCTAACATCTAAGTAATCTAGTTGTTTCTATAACAAAATAAAATCTTATCTAACTATTGTCACAAAAGTAATGGCAATGGGAGTAGGCCAATTGTTACCATCAAATTAAATTCTTGATTCATATTACAATTATTCAGTCGTTTGTTGTTTCTTGGAGGAAAATGGTGTTCAATGTGAGAAATTTTGAACAATTGAAATAATAATAAAATGCATTTTATTGAAAAAAATTAAACCAAAATTTTTACATATATATTAATTTTATAATTTTTATAATTTTAAAATTATTATTTTTAATTTTACAATTTAAATCATGTCAAGACATCATTTTGGACACTTTTCTTTTACTAGATTTGTAATTTAAGCCGATTAAATGCTTTAAAAATGATGTCTCTAAAGATATATGTTCTATTTTTTTATGCATTGTTTACTTAAGATTTATTTGAGGTTATTTTATTTTGTTAATATTTTTTTTATAATTACTTTATTTATTCAAGAGTTATTTTATTCAATTAAAATTATTTAAAAACTAATTAATTTTTATTTACTTAAGAATTAGTTTTTTAAAACATATGTTGCCTCTTTAATAATTTTTGTTAACATGATCATTCATTACATTAAGTTTTTCTAATGTGACGGTCGTCTAATTTGGACAAATGCTTTTAGGTTATACATCTCAGTGGGAACCAAATTTGATGGTCGGGCCTTCTTATAAAGTAGTTTTTTTTTTTAAATTAAAAAAATTCAAATATTAAAATTTTCTTAGAATTTTGATTATATTTTACAATAAAAATTTCTAAATAGAACCATATCATCAATTTAGGTCATGTTCATTATAATAAAAAATACATACATATCAAATTAATTGATTGAGCACAATTGATGAGGATGATGGTATGTGATAAAAAAAATTCATCCATCAAGGTTTGAAAATGATAGGAGACATGTTAAGACCAAGTTTGACACCTGGAAGATGTTGACATCTATGTAATCCATTGTTTCCATAAAAAATAAAATAAAAATCCAATTATTGCCACAAATGTAATGGTGATAGTCAACTATTACCATCAAATTAAATTCCTAATTCATGTTACAATAATACGGTGGTTTGTTGTTTCTAGCCAAGAAAATGGTGTTCAATGTGAGAAATTTTGAACTACTGAAATCATAATAAAATGCACTTTATTAAAAAAATTAAATAAAAATTATTACATATATATTAATTTTATAGTTTTTATAATTTTAAAAATTATTATGTCCAATTTTAAAAAAATCAAGTCAAGACATCATTTTGGACACATTTTTTCTACTAGATTTGTAATTTAAGTGGATTAATGTTTTAAAAATGATGTCTCTCAACATTTTTTACATAGATTTTTCTAAAGATAAATATTTTATTTTTTATACATTGTTTACTTTATTTTTATTTACTTAAGAGTTATTTTAGGTTATTTTATTTAGTTAAGATTTTTTATAATTAATTAATTAATTTAAGAGTTATTTAATTTCAATTAAAATAATTTAAGAATTAATTATTATTATTTTTGTTTGGTAAATCACTGCTAAGGGCAACACCCTACGCTTTTGACTAGAGCTATGAACTAATGGGGCCACATATGGGGGACCTCATCCCCGATATCTCCATTTCTCCTCCTCTCCTCCCTCCATCCACCTTGGCACCTTCGGCATTTGAACCCCCTCCAACTGTCCCTCCACCATCATTGCTCCTCCCGCCATCTGTCGCTACCATCTTTGAGCCACCTTTTTTTGGAGTTGAGTCATGGTTACTCTTTCCTTCCAACTTCTGCTCTTTTGATGCTGAACTTGAAGTCATTTGGTGCTTGGGATGTTTCTTCTTTTTTACCACTGTCCAAGCTTGCTCCGACTACAAAGGAGAACAATCAAATAACTTTGCTTTAAAATGTGATGCCAATGAAGATGTTTGTGGTTTGGGGGAAATCTCAAAGTTTGAGGAAGGAGTGGCTGCAAGAGCAGCGAAAATGTCCCCAAATGAGCCAAAGACACCCCGCTGAGCATTTGGCAGATCTGAATAGTAATCAGTTGGAGCATTTTTTGTACTTGAATGAGTTATTGCGAAATCTTGAGGCAACTCAGACTCATTTTGAGAGCTAGGTTGTATAACATAATGTTTGGGTTCTACCCCAATCCACTAGGTGGGCCTACCCCCAGAATCTCGCTTGTGGGTGCATACCTTTTGACATTGGGGTGTGAAGTGGTCAATTGCAAAGCATTTTCTACAGCTAAAGGCTACTCTTTCATAATCCACAGGCTGCCTCTAGCAAAGATCACCAACCTTTAATGTGATCTTCGTTGGTAGACCATTGGAAAGATCCATTTCCACACAGATACACACATAGGTGGAACTTTGGTATTTCAACGTTTCTTCTGAATTGCAATGAAACTTTCCTAACCCATTGCCAATGGCTTGCAAACAATCTAATTCCCAAAATTGAATTAGAAGATAAGGCAGTCGCACCAGAAAAAGGCAATTTAAAATTTTTTAGTTCTTGGATCAAATGATAGGTACCAAGGTTTCATGCACAAAAAGTCACGTTGGTACACCCATGGACCAATTTTTAGCACCCATTCTTTGTCGTCACTAGATTCAAATTCAATAATAAAAAACCCTCTGGCATAGGGAAACAAACAAATTTCTTCCTCCACAAACTTATTCCAGGTTTTTAGCAATCCAGGAGTGCAAATTGCACAATTTTGGCCAACTTTAGTGAATCTGCAAATTAAGGCATTTGTTTGTAAAAAAAATTCTCGATCTTTAACTAGCCCATCCATCTGGATCTCAGGTGTAGAGGACGCATGGGAAACCCTAATCACAGGTCCATTATGCACAGAGGCTGCGATCATATTGGTGAGGCGAAGCTTCCTTCTGTCGCACGTCCTCAACCCCAATCTTCTGGCACAGGCCCTATCGCATTGTCCCAGAGTGGGGAGAAAGGCAATGGGTAGGTTGAGTATTCGTAGTGCTGTCCTACACCACCTCCGTGAACTTGCGCCATCACTGATAGGGTTTCGGTCGAGGGCAACAGTCGCCCTTCTACCCAAGTCCTCACGCAACTCCTTGCAGCCTTCTTCGTTGCGCGAATGGCGTGGAGCAACAGAGATGGGAGCTGAGCGAAACATGGCGAAGCCAGTCTCAATATTACTAAATCTCCTCCTTTGGAACTATTTTATTTACCACATACATGGTGACATAAATTTTATTTGATAAGAATTAATTTATTTTTATTTACTTAAGAGATTTTAAAAAAATATATGTCGCATCTTAATAATTTTTGTTAACATAATCATGTCATTACACTAAGTGCTAATTTGACGGCCGTCTAAAGATTTGTGGACATTCGCAATGTTAGATGCTTTTCTATTGTACATCTCACTATGACCTAAATTTGATGGTTGAACTTGCTTGTAAAGATTTTTTTAATTTAAAAAAAATCCAATATTAAAACATATTTTAATTTAAAAATATAAATGATAGATAATTTAATTATAATTTTTAGTAGTTTATAAAAAATATTTTAGCCCCCCACGGGTTAGAGTAGTTGGTCTCAAGTCTCTCAAGCTTGCTCTCGAGGTCTTGGATCGACTCTCAAGCCCCTGTGATGAAACTTCGCCAATGACACTAGGGGCTGTGCCGGTTATCCCGCGACCGTGAGGATTAGTCCCAAGGTAAGGGTTGGGTCAGCCGGGCGGGGCCACGGTGGATGTCTTCGGCATCAAGAAAAAAAAAAATTAAAAAAATCATATAATAAAATTTTCTTAAAAGTTGATTATATTTTACAACAAAAATTTCTAAATGGAACCATATCATCAATTTATGTCATGCTCATTATAGTAAAAAATACATGCACATCAAATCAATTGGTTGAACACAATTGATGAGGATGATGGTATGTGATAAAAAATCCATCCATCAAGGTTCAAACCTCGGGAGACATGTTTGGATCAAGTTTGACACCTGAGTGACAATGATAGATTGGATCTCCCTGTACATGGTTGCTTAGCCAAGGTAACTTCTAGTTTAGATGTATGCTTACTCATCTTGTTGCAATCCACTATATAAAGACAAAGATGCTGTTGCAATCCATTATATAAAGGAAGATAAATCTTATCTAATTATTGTCACAAAAGTAATGGTGACTTCAATTGTTATCATCAAATTAAATTCCTAATTCATGTTACAATTATATAGTGGTTTGTTGTTTCTCGTTGGGAAAATGGTGTTCAATGTGAGAATTTTTGAACTATTAGAACAATAAAAAATGTTTTATTGAAAAAAATTAAACCAAAAAGTTTACATTTATATTAATTTTATAATTTTTGTAATTTTAAAATTATTATGTCTAATTTTACAAAAATCATGTCAAAACATCATTTTGGACACATTTATTTCTTAATATAATTGTAATTTAAGTGGATTAAATGTTTTAAAAATGATGTATCTCAACATTTTTCACATAGATTTTTCTAAAGATAAGTATTCTAATTTTATTTACTATAGAGTTATTTTATTTTCTATGCATTGTTTATTTACTCAAGAGTTATTTTATGTTATTTTATTTAGTTAATTTTTTTATAATTACTTATTTATTTAAGAATTATTTTAATTGAAATAAAATAATTATTTAAGAACTAGTTTATTTTTTATTTAATTAAGAGTTAACACGATCATGCCATTACACTAAGTGTTTTGATTTGACTATTGTCTAAATATTTTTGGATATTCATGATGGTAGGTGCTTTTAGACTATACATCTCACATAGACCTAAATTTGATGATCAATCCTATTTGTAAAGCAATTTTAAATAAATTAAAAAAATTCAAATATTAAAATATATTTTAATTTACAAATATAAATTATAAATATATTTAATTATAATTTTTTATGGTTTATATAAAAATAAAATTTTCATATAATAAAATGATTATATTTTATAACAAAAAATTCTAAATATAACCATATCATCAATTTCTAGGTTGTGCTCATTATAATACAAAATACATGTACAACAAATCAATTAATTGAGTATAATTGACGAGAATGATGGTATGTGATAAAAAATCCATTCATCAAGGTTCAAACTCCAGGAGACATGTTTAGACCAAGTTCAACACCTGGGTAACTTTGACCAAGTTCAACACCTGGGTAACTTTGACAAATTGGATCCCCCTATACACGATTGCTTAGCCAAAGACAACTTCTAGTTTCTAAGATGTATGCTTACTCATCTTGTTGTAATCCGCTATATAAAAATAGAGATGTTGACATCTATGTAATCTGGTTGTTTCCATAAAAAAAATCTTATCCAATTATTGTCACAAAAGTAATGTGACGTGAATTGTTACCATCAAATTAAATTTCTAATTCATATTACTATTATATAGCACTTGGTTTATTATTTTCTCCCAGGAAAATGTTCAATGTGAGAATTTTTGAACTATTGAAATAATAAAAAAATGTATTTTATTAAAAAATTAAACCAAAATTTTTACATATATATTAATTTTATAGTTTTTATAATTTAAAAAATTATTATTGTCTAATTTTAATCGTGTCAAGACATCATTTTGGACACATTTATTTTTTACTAGATTTGTAATTTAAGTGGATTAAATGCTTTAAAAATGGCGTCTCTCAACATTTTTTACATAGAATTTTTCTAAAGATAAGTATACTAATTTTATTTACTCTAGAGTTATTTTATTTTATTTTATATGCATTGTTTACTTTATTTTTATTTACTTAGTTCATTTATGTTAAGTTATTTTATTTAGTCAAGATTTTTTTTTATAATTACTTTATTTATATAAGAGTTATTTTATTTCAATTAAAATTATTTATGAATTGATTTATTTTTAAATTTACTTAAGAATTAGTTTTTTAAAACATATGTCACCTCTTTAATATTTTTTTGTTGATATGCTCATGTCATTACACTTCACCTATTATTACTACTATGCATACAACTCTCAATATAATTAAGTTATTTTAAATATAATTTAAAAGGTTTGAAATCTTAAATTTAAATGTTCTCAGTTTTTAATTTTAATTGTTATATTATATAAAATATAATTATAATTATATATATAAGTAAAATATAAAAAGATGGCACGAGCGGAAGCAGAGCAGGAGCAAAAATTTGTAGATTTGGAGATTGCCAACGAAGATCAAGCAAGGCAAGTTCCGGCCAAGACAACACAAGAAGCGGAAAAGGTCGAATGCAACAATCGGGGGAAGTGGGTGCATGAAGTAGAAACAAAAATCTCCCCAGATCACCTGCAGAACTGTGCGAACAACGAACCTTAGAAGCAACAAAATGTCTGGAAGGATTCAAATTTTCAGTGACAACCTATCGGTTGGAATGGTAGGTAGGGGAGGAAATGGTAGGATAAATTCAGGAATCATGATCATCAACGGAGAGGTAACAGAAGGACTAATGCAAATATGGGGACAGGATCCGATAATTAAATCCCTAGGGGGGATTGTCACCATGATAAGGGCCCAAGGAGTTGGGAAAATTCATAAAATTATAGCCTTTCGACAAGAAGAATGCTGCCAAATGAGCCCAAGAGTGTTAATGGCATTAGAGGAAGGATGAATAATAGGCGCATGAGAACTATGGTGCTGAGTTCAATCAAGCTTCAAACAGAGAAAGACCTCCTAGAGCATCTAGGGCTCTTGGTCAGATGGTATGGCATGCGACTCAAATGGGACAGCTTAATGAGGTGGTGGCGAAGGAAATGGGGGGAAGATTTGGAGTTCAAAGCCCTGTTGTAGGGATATTTTGTGGTGATCTGTCCAACAGAGAACATCAGGGAGGAAATAGAAAATGGAATTTGGATAATGAATGGCTATGGTTTCTATATATGCAGATGGAGGATTGGTTTTGACCCATGTCGACACAGAATGGAAAAGATCTAGGATTGGTATAAAGTGACAAATTTTCCCTTGGAGTTTTGGGCCTTGGGCATCCTGAAAGATATTGGCAACTGGCTGGGAAAATATGTGTGCGGAGGAATGGATAGATTTAGATGGAATAAGCACCTATATCAAAAATGTGTGGAGAGCAATCCAAATAGTCAGCATTGGTAGGCAATCAAATTCTCCACGAAGTGGGGAAATTGGGTGCAAGCATTGATTCTAGATCCATACCCCAATGTAACAATTTGGTAAGGACACTGGGTTGGCGCCATCAAATCTCAACAAGAAATCAGAGGAACTCCACCCTTGCCCCAGAATCAGGACGGCATGGATGCCGCATCTGATGTGGCAGCAACGAAGGGACTGTCAAGTCTGGCACATATGGATCTAGAGATGGTGCCAAAAAATGTGGCCAAGGCGGGTGTGAGCCCAATGACAAAAGGAGACCATGAGGATCAAAAGCAGGAGACCGAACAAAAAGTTGCAGAAGCAATCAACTTTCTGGGGAACAAGGTTAGAGAAGAAGACCTTAACTCTCTCATGGAAGTAGGCACTGAACTAGTCGAATTAGCAAGGGCCACTAAGTGTGGTTCACTCAATATTGGAGATGATGATTTGTTTAAGGATTGGATTAATGGTCTGCCTCTTGAAAATGCTGGTTCTGATTAAGAGGATAATGCCTAGATTCAGAAATCGTGCAAGAGACAAAGGGTTTCCTTGCCAGTGCAGGGTGAACCTGGGAAACTAGAATAGGTCATAAGGATACTCTTAAATCCTCTCCTAACTGCGGGGAAAGAAAAAGGTGGGGGGGAATTCCAAACCAAGAAAAGCTCAAATGGGACGGTGAGGCTAACAAGCAATTGAAGATAAATGAGATGCTAAAAGTAGGGACGGGCGAGGCCCTTCCCGAACAACCATGAAAATCCTAATTTGGAATGTTAGGGGCTTAAATGCCCCTAACAAGATATGCCTTATTAGGCATCAGGTGGAGTTTAGGTGGAGTCTATGCATGCAAATATTTGCTTGCTGCAAGAAACAAAGCTTGGAGAACAAGAAAGGATTAATTTCAAAAAGAATATGAAACTATGGAAAATGGTGGGGGTCAATGTAGAAGGACCCTTAGGTGGACTTTTGATTCTTTGGAAGCTGCATGTAATGTCCCCATTATTGTGAGCATCAGTTTTCAACGGGTTTAGCTTATTCCTGACTCTCATAGGCTAAGGAGCTTGGTTAGAGGGTCTTTTGGGCAGACATCTAGTTAGTGGTTGGTTTCCTAGATTTAGTTGGATTGGAGAAATAAGGGTAATAATAATTAAATTAATTATTTGTAAGGTTATTAAATAAATAAATATTATAAAGTAATCTTATATTTAATTAATTTAATAAAGTGACTTAAATAAAATATTATATCATAAAGTCACAAAAAAAATTAATTATATCTTTTATCCCACATTGGCAAGAAAAGTGTGTGAGCTCCTCCAGGAAAGTATAAAAGGATCTTAAGGGCTCATTTTTGGATATCCAGGAATTGATATTTGTTTTGAAGAACTTGTTTGGTGAAGGAGCCAACTAGGGTTTCTGCCATTATTGGACCTTTGGGAATGAAACTCTCATTGATTGAGCAACTTTGAGGTTGTGAAACTATCAGTTGAGATTGTTGCTAGTTGTGGGCTTCATTTCAAAAGTTCAACTTGTGCCTAATTGCAAATTTAGTGGCCTTTGGCCAAATTTGGAGAATAATCGATTAGGAGGCATTTGCAGATTTAAAGAAGACATCATTTGGAATTTTGGAGGTGATCATACATTACCATAGTGCTCTGATTTTGCATCTCAGCTAGTTCGCCCAACTTATTAGAAGGCATCGATTTACTCATACAAACCCTATCTTGGTTCAATTTGAACAAGTGGCTGAAGTGTTACATTCTAGGGTTCATATAATTGATATTCGACACTAGTTGATGACTTGTTGATGCTGCTATTATTTTATATTGAAGAACTTTATATTAGAACAAGGACGACTTGTTAAGGAGGGTCGATTTAATGCATGGAGGCTTCCATATGCATCGATTTCTCTTGTTTGCTTAAGCGCCTATCTCCTTGATGATTGTTGATGATATTTGGAGTGATATATTAGGGGTTACAACTATCAATGAATTTATTTGAATTGTTTGATGTCACAGTAGGGGTGACAAGAGTTGGGGTTGTTTGGATTCATTCATTGCACAAGGAGTTTCCACATTGTCTCCAAAATAAAGGAATATTATAGATCAGGTTCTTACATATTTATTTAGCTCATTTTGCATTGTCATATTAGGAGTTGTTGTAGGTGAACATTCATATCAGACTTTGGCTTTGTACTGGATATTATTGTAAGAGTCTTGGCTAATCTATGTCATCATTGTATGCAAATTTCCATTCAATAAAGGAGAGATAAGTTGCATGTCTATTGTTTGATGTAATGCTCATGTTGATTAAAGTAATAGTTTGCATGCCAATAGTTTGAAAAAATGTCAATTGGCTATAGGTGCATGTTTTACATGTAGGAATCATATATGTGCATTTGGAAAGACAAAAAGAAGTCACATATGCATTTAGATTATAGTTTAAACATTGTAGCATTGATTTACAAGCATTTAGAATACTTTGATATCATTTTCAAGCAAACATATCAGATTGAAACCATAGACCAACAAGCATTGAGTTTACATCAGAAGTGTTTGACAATATTCCTTAAGCCATATAACAACAAGTTTTAGATCAGACATAGCAAGGGATATTACAGTGGTATCAAAGTGGTTTCCTGCCAACCTGTGGGGTAGACTGGAGATTGATTCAGCTAGTTAATCATGGCTACTTCAGGTACTCAGAAGCACTGGGACAAGAATATGGAAAATCTTAAACAAAGTTTAAAAAAGTAGGATGAAAATCAGAAAAAGATAAATGAATTGATTTCAGACCCTACAACCTTAGACAAAGTAGCACGGTATATGTCTTCCATTTTTAAGAGGTCTACATCACAAAACGAAAAGAAGGAGAAACAAGAAGAAACATTTAGAAGCCTCTATGATGAATTTTCAGCAATTAGTGACCAGCATACAACTAATCTTATGGAGAGAAAAAAAAGACTTACATAGAGGAAGGTGTTGGACACAAGACACTTTAGGATGACTTCAAGATTGGAGAAGAGCAAGTGATGTTTGAAGACAAACCAATTGCATTAGAGAAACCACATGAAGATAAGGTTTCTTGTGATGCTTCATTATGTGAGTCTAGCATTGATTCTTCCTATCATGGTAAAGAATTAGATTGCGGTTCGATGAATGTTATT
>VDFB02379440.1:0-20360 GCA_007258455.2 Sequoia sempervirens | reverse complement strand
GTTGGTACTCAATATTTGGGTACAAATGATGCAATTTATGATGAAGATTCATGCCATTATGAGTCTGTTTTTACATATCAGACCTTAGAAAACACAACAGAAAATTTATTTATTGGCAATGAATCCCAAGATCGTGCTTTGGATGGACATGCAATGACTTTGGCAGCAGAAGTGCGTGAAGATATTGTCATAACAGCAGCTTCTACCTTGCCAATTGAGCCATCCTATGAGGTACATAGCAGATGTACCTTAGTTGTTGATGTCCGCACAGTTGATAGCACACATGATGCTCATTATCATGAGGTGAGTGACGTCGATTCAGCTTCATATCACAGTGCAGATTTTGAGTCAGAGAACTTGCACAAGAGTGATATGTTACAGAGTGACCATCATTTGGTGGGGCCACTAAAGGTGAATGACAGTATGATTGCCATAGCCATAGAGAATTTTGATGTTGCTCATTAGATGTTGGCTACTTTTGGTTGGGGCACTCCTATGACAGATGAGCACGATGATAGTGGCCTTTCCCTTATAGAGCTTCATGCACTTTGAGAAGCGATTGGGAAAATGAAGAATAATTATTTACAGTTACTATTCGGTCGAGATTACCTTCTCAAGTGCAATGGGATTTTTTTTGATGCATTGAAGGGAAAGGAGGAGGTTGATGAGCTCACCTATGAGCTTGAGGTGACCATGGAATCGTTGAAGAGTAGTCAGTTGGCCCTTCAAGAGTCGCAATCATGGTTAGAGGAGCTTACCATGGATTTGAGATTGGCACAATCTTCACCAACTCTAGATGCATTTCAGATCCCTATGGCAGCAGTTGGTGATGACCATACACTCACAGATTATAGCTGTGAGCAGATTGAGGATGCAGTTACATCCATCACAAATTTAGGTGCAATTGATTCAGATGGGATGAGTGCAGAGGTGGATTCTCTTGAGAGTTGTGTGACAATTCTTGATACTACTCCATCATCTTCACTAGAGATATGCAAAGCATCATTTGGTTGGGTGATGGACTCTCGTGTTGATCTGTTTCCTTCCCCTGGGAGCAAATCAATCATTTCATCCCATTCAATTGATTTTGATCGACGGATTGTTGGACCCCAGAGTTGGAGTGATTTGTTGAAGGTTACAGGGGAGATGGTTGATTCAACCTCATCTCGCTTTAACTGCACCGATAGGCTTGTTGAGTACCTACTTTGGCATGTATACTTTCAAGAGAGACATTATGGAGACTCAAATGGTACTCACGTTCAAAACTCGTGCTTTATCAAGCGTGCTTTGGAAGCATTGAAGTTAAAGTATCTTCAATTGCTTCGTGACAGGGATTTTTTTGTTGGGTGCATAGAGAAGATTAATAGAGCATCTTCCCCAGTAGCTATTCGGGGTCAGAGACAAGAGCCATCTTCTAATTCCAATGTCAAGAGTGAAGAGACTGATGAGGAGAGTGTTCCCCAGGACTATGATGGTCAGCCATTGACAGAGGTGGGAACATTTTATCTTGACTGCATAGTTAGGATTGTACTTCACTTCTCCTTTAGCCCACACACAAAGGATTTGATGGTGCAATGATGTGGATTGGCTCATGGTTTATATTGCCTGTTGTGGGATGGGAATTTTCCATCTTCAGAAGATGGGATTAGCAATTGCAAGTACCCAATTCAATTGCTTGAGGGGGATTACTTGCAGGGACAGCAATCAGTTATCCATCATGTTGATATGTATCCAACAGGGCCTGCTACTTCTATCTCACAAAAATTTCATACCGGTACATGGTTACAAGGTGATTATGGTGTCAGTAGACATGATGGCTTGGTTAGTTATCACATCCATGAGGGTTTAGCAGAGGACGGAGAGAGATATGGTGTAGCAAATGCTTCCAAATGTTCTTATCTCTATATGACAGATGGATGTGAGTCAAGATTGTATTGGGATCCAAGTTGTGACAAGTTTGGCACTGCGTATTGGACTGGTCCCATTGGGTTGCTTCACCACTCTTAGCATGGTGAAGTTGGAGATAGGAGAGCCCAGTGGAAGTCTGAAGATGTCAGACACGGCAAACTTCCATTCTAGGTTCTAGATCCAGGGATATCTTGTGCAGTTGTGTTTATGCGGGTGCTACAAGAGTCAATTAGAGATGTGAGATATTTCACAGTTCTTCTTTTGGGCCTTCCGAGGGGTGGTGTTCCTTTGCGATGGAGATTGCTTGGGGACAAGCAATTTCAAGGAGGGGAGACTGTAATGTCCCCAATTTCATGAGCATCAGAATTCAAAAGATTAGCCTATCATATGACCCTTGTAGGTTGGTGTGGTGGATTAGAGGGTCTAGTTTGGGAGTTTTGGAGCTCTTCAAGTGGCCATTGTAAGTGTTTATATCTCCAAATCCTTCATATGTTATGAGGCATTGATATTCAGAGGTTTTTGGTTCTATTTTGAGGGACTTACTATTCATAGTAAGTTAGTGGATGTTAGAGAGGGACCCTTACTATTTTTAGTAAGGCAATTGGATGCATAGTGGATACAATGGTTAACTCCCAGGTTCAAACGGAATTGAGAAATAATGATTATTTTTGGAGTTATGTTATTTTAGTTATTAATAAAGTAATACTTTATTAATAATTAATTATAAAGTGCAATTATAATGTTATATTTTAACTTTATGTGAATGGATTATGGGGCCACTTAATGACTTGAAAGCCATTAAATAAACTGCATCACAATGATATAATATAACTTTATGTTTAAAGTGGTCATTTAAATGACTTAAGTGAAATTGTAAAGGCATTCGAATGAGTTTTAATGAGTTTAAAGGCCTCAAGAGAAATCGACGTAATTGGAGATGAATATAAAAGGCACCAAAAGAAATGAAAATGGTATCATTGGATCATTTTACGTATTGGATTTGTGCTTTTGGAGAGCTTGGCTCTTGAGGACGGAAACCTAGGGTTTTCAGAATTATTGATCATTGGGAACGAAAAACTGTCATTGATTTTGCATACTTGAGGTTGTGAAAGATCTTCCGAAGGATTGCATTTTAGATTGTCTTCATCCAAGAGTCAACATTGTGCTTCATTGGATTTACAGGAGAGATTCAGAATAAGGGTTTCATCATCTTTTCAAAATCAATAGATTGTTTTCGGGTATGAATGCTTTCAATGTAATTTCACGACATTAATAACTCTGATATAATATTATATTTGTGCTTTAGCATTTCCTTGTATTGTAAATTTTATGCATTATCTAGTAAACATTTCAAGAAAACTTCTATCACGAAAAAAACATCAAACCAACAGTTGAAAAATTAGCTCAGGGAGAACTAGGGTTCTTACATTCTGTAAGGAAGGTGGATCAAAGGCTTTGATCAATCCTCGTAAGGGTTCTAAAAGACCCTCACTAAAAAGCACTACCAGCCTCCTCTTTGATATTCTTGTGACCATCATTGATATCCTTTGAAACTCTGAAATATAAGCCTCTAATTTCCCAACTTGCTTAGGCTGTGCAAGTTCACATAAGGAAACCTCTGGATCTCTCCTGTCAAATCATTTGATGAGTTTGTTAGTAAACTCATCATAAGAAACAACTGACCTGTGACCCAACATAACCAAACCATGGTACCACCACTCATGAGCTATGCCATCCAGATGTAGTGTGGCAAACCTTATTGCCTCTTCTTCAGGCATGGACCTCAAGGGCAGAAAGTTATCTAACTTTTGAACCCAACCACATGTTGTACAACGATGCCCACCAACAAAATGTTCCAAATTAATCTTACTCAACGCCTGTTGGAGATCTTTGGTGCCCTGTGGTTTTCTAGTCTCAAGTCTGCTAACCGCCACTGCCCTCTATCTCCTCTAGTTCAGGAATTGGTCAAATGTCAACACATTCCTGATGTCGAGAGGTAGTGAAATGTACTCTGCATGGCTGGTCCTAACCTCATCGACCATGTTTGTTGGCTGCTTTGGAGGTCGTTCCTGATGAACAGGGGTCTCAACCCTCTATGTAAAAGTAGGTTGCAAGGGCCTAGATGTGGTATTGATAGAAATCCTTGGCCTCTCTTCAGGTTGTGCATTAGAACTACCAGAGTTATCATGTTGTCCTGTGTGACTAAGACTAGGAACCTAGTTCATCTTATGCAAGAAATCAGCCAGCATGTCCATCATAGTATCAAACTTCCACTCTCTCCTAGCATCTGGGCTAATGGAACTCGAATGTGCTTTGTCTCTATCTCCCATGGTACCTACAATACTTTCACTGTCACTGAATAGAGTCTTTGGTATACCCCGAGAATTATGGATGCCTAACCCCTCTAAAATCGTTTCTCCATCTGGCACCAGCTGAGACTGCCACAGCCGTGAACCCTTGTGATAAGTCTGTTCTCTCTCACTCATGAAATAAACACACAGGATGGCACGATATTAAGTGCTTTGATACCGCTGAAACAACCCCCTGTGTTGTTTGATCTGACTTTTTTTTTGTCTTTGTGTTTTCTAATTGTTTTTGGGTTTTTGCAGTTTCTATGTTGGAATTTTTGCAATAATTGATATAATGTAAAAACAAAAAGGGAAAAGCATAAATCAAAGAAGACCCAGATGCTTTTATTTGATTTCAATTGAATATGTCACATACCCATTTGTCGATGATGAATTTTATTACAGCAGCTTGATTTGCATACATTTCTAGATGCCTAGCTCAAGTTAGCTCAATGTTCAAGATCGAAATGATGTGGATCTGTAGAGTAATGTTGGACACCCAAGAAGAATGAGACAGCAGACCCCAAATCAAGTCGTCCTACCTCCCAGCCAACATGTCCCTCTAGAGAAGTGCGGATTGCTCTCAATTCCACACCTGCCAATCTAAAGTGCCTCTTTGCTGATCAAAATGCTCTAGAAATCACTGGCAAAGGGGCACCCAAGCCACAGGCAATGAGCAGAAGTGGTTCGGCCCTATAGTTTTGAGCCACGTGCTTGGAAGGATGCAAGCATCAAAACACATGCTGATTTATTACTATCTAATCTACAATTTATTCAATCTACAAACCCTTGTTCTGATTTGCAATGCTAATATCAATAACCTGATTTATTCTTCAAAGCTAAACTCTGTAATTAAGCTCAATCATAGTTGAAAAACTTGGACTCGGCAATAACTCAACAAGTCCAAAAATTTTAAAAACTCAAGGCTCGGCAAAAACTGGAGGAAAAACTCAGCAATAACTCGGCAAATTTATCAAATATTTGAAACTACACAAATTTTTAAAATATTCTAAAAATACTTACTAATTATAAGTTGTAAAAATAAATTAAATTAAAAAATTTCAAATTTTCATATACTTATATTAATTTTTTTTACAAACTTTGTTTTACAAATCAATAAATAAAAGATAAATTAATTAAAAACTTATCGAAAACAACTTATTAAAATAAAAAATTAATTATTTGAAAATTTTAAACATTCTTTTGACTAGTTATATTAATTAAAAAATTTAATAATTAAAAAACTTACAGATAATGTTTAAATTTAAATATTTAAATTTTTTAATTAATACAACTAGTTAAAGAATGTTGAAAATTTTCAAATAATTAATTTTTTATTTTAATAAGTTGCTTTCAGTAAGTTTTGTTATTAATTTATTTTTTATTTATTGATTTGCACAACACAATTTGTAAAAAATAATTAATATAATTATATAACTATATAAATATTTGAAAAATGAAATTTTTTATCAAAGACATTAAAATTAAAATTTTTTATTTTTATTTTTAAAACTTATAGTCAAAAAAAATAAAAAGAAGTAAAACTTTGATTTTTTTTTAAAAACAAAGGAAAAAATGCCGAAAGAAAACGCAAAGAAACGTAGAGAAAAAATGCAAGAAAAAACACAAAGAAAAATGGAAGAAAAATAGCTAATTCGTGCATGCCCTACTGCCCTCATCAATTTTTGGCGCTTGGCCTCATTTCTCCTTGAAAAATCATGTTAAAGTTGCAATGAAATTGCATCCAAAGTTACAATGAAATTGTGCCCTAGTCATGTCACTTCTGGATCTGCAAATCACGTTTTTGAAGGGTTTGAAATGAAAAAAAAACTCACTTTTTCCTTTTGCTTGGTTTTATCCCTCTTTTAACAACAATTTTTTTCCCTAAAACGTGCACGTTTTGGCATCATATACACACAAAAAGCGCGGCGATTTTTTAAAATACTTGACTGCCAGTATATGGGCGATTAACTCGCCCTTCATTACTGCACGCGCTTACTCGCGAGTTGCGTGATTTATTTGTGCGTTTTTCATCTATGAGCTCAATTGTTGATCCCTGAATGAGACCAATCAAGAAGGATCCTTGGACGGTCTTGCATGCCTACAGAACTTGTTCTAAAAGAGGGTTTCCATCCTCAATCAGCCTGAAATATCAAACTTGCAGCAGCAGCTCATAAACTGATATAATATTTTGGATGATCATAATGAAGCTCTCTCTCTTTCCTTATGCTTTCTCATGCCCAAATTAGGTTTTGCTCCTTTGACAAATGAAATAAATAAAATATCTTCTCCTTGAAAACCATGCCACTTTCATAACCCTTTTTAATTTAATATTAATTCATTTGTCTTAAGCGCCCCCTTTTCACTTAAATAATTATAAAGTGACTTAAGATATTCTTTTAATAAAGTCACTTATTACTTTAAAATATTAAATCACTTTAATAATAGAATATTATTAAATAGCATGACTTAATGACTTCATAACTCTTGGCCCAGATATAGCAATGAACTCTTGAGAGTGTCATGTAACCATGATCAACTGCAGTTGTGTCATCACTGACCCTAATGTTACTTACTAAAACTAGTAAGTAGCAAGGAACAAGTCTTGAAACCCCTCAAAAAGATCCCCTAAAGCGTCTTATTAGCCTACGGGAACCGTAGTAATAGGCTGACCCTATTCCTCGAGACACTGGCTAGAAAGGGGGCATTACAAATAAGCATACTTCTCAGGAAATTCAACAAGTAGATGTCCCAAATGAGCACAAATGAAAACAAATAAAGCATAAATGAGGGAAGGAAGAGACATGGAGTGGAAGGTTAAAAGGTAGTGTATAAGAAAGTAAGTATAGTGTCCAAAATGTGGAAAGTGGATTTTGTGGAGGTTACATAAGAGGAATTTTGGGAATAAAACAAAATATTTTACTATGTGAGATGTGGGTGCAAGGGGACAAGGGTCACAAGAGGGTAGATATTGACAAAGACAAAAGACCAGGGAATGGAATTAAAAGTGACTGAAGATGGATGTAGATATATTGGACAATGTCTCTATAACCTTGGTGTCACATGGATGCCTAAATAACTATGTGACAAAAGCAACCTAGAGGAAGAATATCTTTTGCAATTGTCCATTTTGTACTATGAAACTCAGTAGTGCATGTGTATGTAATCTTTGTTGGTGCTGCGATTATTCATGGTGACATTATCCACTACAATGCAGATTGGTGTTTTTTTTGCTCTAAGGCCACTAGGTTTTGTATTCCCATCTGGAGTTGAGACTACCCATAACTTGAAACTAAGTGATGGTTATATTGGCCATACCATTTTGATATTTATTATTTTATTGCACATCTGAAGTTTATGACAGATGTTGATGCCTTGAAATCTGTGTAGAAGATAATTTTTTTTGCCTGATGAATTTGACCTTTTCCTATGTGTACCAATTCATTGGAATATGTCTTCAGCTCATGGGGCCATCATTTGATTTGTCCATGTTGCTCTAAGTTACCGATTTGCCTGGAAAAGGCCCTATATACGATTCGATTCGTACCAAGTACAAAATTCGGGTACAGTACGGGCTGGATTCGACCAAGATACATAATTACACCTGCAGATTCAATGTGGATTCGCTAGTTGCCTACGAATTCAACCAAGATACAACGGAAAGAATCCAAGGTGAATCCGCGACGAATCTAGGCGTGAAAACGCCCAGTCTGCAAAATAAAGTGTTTTTTTAGAATTTTTTTATCATTTTTTTGACCGAATGTTGACTTCTTAATATTTTAATATTCATTGCAACCCTAATTTCAACCTCCAAACACACTAAATAGGTAAAAACAATGTCATTTAACAACTTGTGAATGAAAAACAAGTTTTTTTGCCTCCATTGCTGAACTTGCTCTCTTGCTTGCACAAGCTTGAATAGACTTGAAGGCTGATCATTGGTTGTTCAAAGTTAATTGTTGTGCTATTCCTAAGCAATTGCAAGTGTTTTCCCATTGCCAAGAAGATCGTAGAACAAGATTTGTTCAAAAGCGATAGGTTTCTTTGAAGTTATGTTATTTTTTTCTTACATTTTTTTAAACAAATGAACTATTTTGTTTTATTTTTATTGTTTTGTTGATTTTTCTCATTCTTTTAAGTCTTTTAGTTTCAAATTTCAATACCAAAATTATTTCAATCTATTGTGCCTTAGGTATTACAATGGGATCTGCTTCTAACTCAGGCCAATCTCATTTCAAAATAAATGCAACCTCTCCCCTTTGGAAATATGTAGAAATGGTTCAACAATGTCCAGGTGGTGGAGTATTTATTTAGATTTGTAGTCATTGCAAAGTTCGATATACGAGCTCATACAATTGAGTGAAAGCCCACCTGTGTAGGATCTCTGATACTGGCATCAAACCTTCTCCAGGACCTCCAGAAGGTAATGGCAAAGGCCTTCCAGATGACGTAGTGTTGAAATATATTGTTGAGCAAGAAAAAGCAAAGCAAAAAGTTGTTAGTCTTAAAACAAACCATCCTTTAAGGAAAGGATCTCGATCCATGAAACCCCCTACACCACCTAATTATCTTCCACCTACAGAAAGCCATCCATTTATTAACATCCCTCAAGAGCAAACCATGCCCTCATCAAATAAAAGATCTAAGGGACCGTTGGAAGCTTCATTTCAGAATGAGGCAAGAGAGATTGTTGATCAAAACATAGCAAGATGTGTCTATGCCAATGGATTGGCATTCAACATTGTTCGTTCACCATATTGGCAAAAAATGGTGAAATCTATTAATGAGGCTCCAAAGGGGTATAAGGGCCCAGGTTTTGAGAAGGTGTGTTGCACCTTATTGGAGAAAGAGGTGAAACATGTAGCAAACTCTTTGAAGCCTATAAGGGATTCATGGATCGAAACAAGGGTGACCATCGTTTCTGATGGATGGAAAGATGCAAAAAATCGCCCATTGATCAATGTTATTGCCGTGTCCCCTAAAGGGGCAATTTTTTTTAGAGCAATGGATTGTGAGGGAAAGGTGAAAGATGGTCCATTTATTGCTAACATCATTTTCCAAGCTATTGAAGAAGTGGGCCATCAAAATGTTGTGCAAGTTGTAACCGACAATGCCAAAAATTGTAGGGTTGTTGGGTTATTGGTTGAGGAGAAATATCCACACATTTTTTGGACACCTTGCGCTGTCCACTCCCTCAATCTAATGCTACAAAAAATTGAATCCAAAATTGAGTTGATCAAACAGGTGTATGCTGAGGGCAAAGACATCCAAATGTTTATCACCAACCACCATATGATACAAGGAATATTTAGACAATTCTCAAAATTGGAATTGTTGAAGGTAAGTTAATTCTCAATATTTTTAAATTTTTAGTTTTCTTTTGTGCTACACGGGGACGCGTCCCCTACTCCAAAACACCCTGTCCTCGTCCCCTACCGTCCCAGGGATGGGGGGATGCAAAGGGGATGTCCCCTTGCCGTCCCCAAAAATTGGAAAACCTTTGGAAATGCTAGGAAACGTTTCCTAAACACTGGGAGCATTCCCCTATCCCCAAAACGGATTGGGGACACCTAGCCGTCCCAATCCGTACCGGGGATGCCTAGCCGTCCCCTGCAGGCCAAAGTTGGAAAACATTGAAAAACAATTAAAAAACAATTTTTTTAAGGTTTTTTCCCTATGCGCGGGGCCCACCAAAATGTAAATATTTTATTTGTTTGGGCTAAAGTTTGGAAACATTAAAAATATTATAATTTTTATTGAATCAAACTCTTACTTTTCACTGCAGACATTTTATCATTTTGTCAAGCATTCATTCATAGTGACGGAGCACGAGTCTAAGCCTTGAGGGAGCCGACGACCATTTGCAAGCCTAAAATTTGGCACCTTTCATCCACGCAACCTTCCAGCCACACAACCATCTCATCCACACGAGTGACTGAAGTGAAATCTAGCAACGGCTAGGGAAAATTTTTGAGAATATTTATTATATTTTTGTTTGGATACTCAAACTGGGAGCGGCGCAATCATCTCCAGCAACATTTGCAGTTGCAATACAAGTAGTTTAGCTTTAAAATTAATTATTTTGTTTTGTTATTCAATTTTCAATTTTTAAATTTTTAATCTCTTTTTAGTTTTTAATTTTTTTTAAATGAAATAATTAAAGTTTTGAACTCTTATTCTATTCTGAATTTCTGAGCATAAAATTAAAAAAGCCCTATGCCTATTTTTTAATTTTATGCTCAGAATAACAGAGAATGCAATTTTTTAAAAATGAAATTATTAAACCCTTGCATTCTCTGTTATTGTGAGCACAAAATTAGAAAGTAGCTATAGGGATTTTTTAATTTTATGCTTAAAATAATAGAGAATGCAAGCATTTAAACTTTTAAAGTTTTAAGCTTTAATAATTTATTATTTTAATATTTAGTTTTACAAATTTTCAGGCTTTTAACAAAAAAAAAGCATCCAAAATGAGCAGCAATAGCAATAGTGGCAGTGACCATGAGACTAAGATTAGTGATAGTGAAAATGAAGCTGTAGAAATGCCAGCAGAAAACCCTTCTTCTACCTCTGAAATTCCAACCCATGCTTCTTCAAACCATTTTGCATGCCCTATACCCACTCTTCAAAGGTTTGCAAAAGGCCCTTCCAACAAGAAGAAACCATTGTGTCAGTTTGCCACAGATGTGACCACCGACAAGAAGAAAAATTCAGGGGGCAATAGAAAATGGTTTTTTCATGTTTGTAAAACTAATTACCATGGGAGCTATACTAAGGCCATCCAGTGGGTGACTATGGAAAGGGTGTTAGAGTTTGTATAGCAATAACATTGGAGCAGCAGCTTCTATTTGCAAAGTTGGCTAGAGTAAGTGAGGAACAAATGATTACCATTCAAAAAAAAAAATGGTCATTAGCTAATTTGCAAGCCTCTTCCAATGTATTAGTTGGAGAGAGTTGTGATAGAGGGAAGAGAAAAGCAAGTGAGAAAGCTTCAGTTATGGGGTTAATAAATGTGCAAAAACGTGAGCAAGTTGATGACACAGTGGCCAAATTCTTTTATGCACATGCTCTTCAATTTCATTTGGCAAGGTCACTTTATTACAAAACAATGGTGAGAGAAATATTGGCAGTTGGATCCTCTTATGCCCCCCCTGGAGAACATAGATTGTGTACCTCCCTCCTTGACAAACAATATTCAAAAGCTACAATGATGATGGAGGAGATGAGGCAAGCGTGGATTAGGACTGGCTATTCCATTGTCATGGATGGGCAAAGTGATATTCAACATAGGCCACTTATTAATGTTATTGTTACATGCCCTACTGGTTCATACTTTCTTCGAGCTATTGATTGTTCTGGGAAGCTTAAGGATGCTGATTTTCAGTTTGGCATTTTGAGGGAGGCCATAGAGGAGGTTGGGCCTTCTAATGTTGTGCAGGATGTGACAGATTCAGCTTGTGTTTGTAAGCTAGCTGATTTGATGATTGAGAGTGCTTACAAACATATTTTCTGGACTCCATGTTGCGTACATGCTTTGAAAGACATTGGCAAAATAGATTGGGTGAAGGCAGCAGTTTTAGAGGCTAGAAACATACAAATGTTTGTATGTAACCATTAAACTTCACTTGCACTATTCTGATCTTATTCAAAGAAAGAATTCCTCAAACCAGTTGAGACTTAATATGCTAGCTACCATATTTTGTTGGAGAGGATGTTGGGGGTCCAAGATGCTCTATGGGCTATGGTTGTTTGTGCAGAATGGAAAAGGTGGACTCTATCGAAGACAAGTGAAGGAAACAAAGTGAGAGATAGAGTACTTAATGAAACTTGGTGAACCAATATCAAGTAAGAAATCTGAAAATTTAAATTGTTTTTGAATTTGTTACACTTACACTTTGTCTTACTTTAGTCTTTGTATTTTAAAAATTCTAATTTTTAATTTGTTTCTTTGTAGGTATATTTGCTCTTTCATATCACCAGTTATTGCGGTAATCTGGTATGCAAATACAGACTCTCCTAGCTTGAGAAAGATATATGAGACTTTTGATAGCATGCTTGACCAAATGAAGCAAGCTATTCGTAAAAATGATCCTGAGATGAGTTTTTATGAGGACCATATTAGGCCTATTGTGACAAAGAGGTGGAACACAATGAATACCCCTTTTCCTATGCTCTTAATCCGAAGTGGTATGTACCTAGACTTGGCCGAATGCTTCCTTCCGAGGATGAGGAGGTGATAGAGGGGCTTACAACAGCCATTCGTAAAATGTATGCCAACGAGGAGGCAACCGTTCTTAGAGAGCAATGGCTTATGTTTTCTGATCTTCAGGGTCCTACATTCAGCAAACCAAAGGCTAGGACGGATAGGGCCACCATTGCATAGAACAACCCCATTGGATGGTGGAAATTCCATGGGAAGGACACACCGGATTTGAAACAACTTGCCATTCGTTTGCTCTCACAGATTGCTAGTTCCTCTGCTACAAAGAGGAATTGGTCCACCTATGGCTTCATCCACTCCATTAAGAGAAACAAGCTTACTTCAAAACGAGCTGAGAAATTAGTTGCAGTTCACAGTGCCTTGAGACTTCAGGACCGACAGACTACTGAGTATCAGCAGACTCCAGTAGCACGATGGGATGTTGATCCTGAGGATGTTAGGCAAATTGATGAGGAGGAGACACAACCAGGATTGGTCGGGCTACCATTGGATGATCCACTCTTGCCAGAGGATGATAGTGACTCAGATAGTTCTGAGTCTTTGGATATTCATAGCCCAAATGAGGCTTAATTTCATAGACTATTGTATTTAATATTTTGATTTTCATGTTAGAACTTTGAGACTTCTGGATACATGTTTGAGACATTTGGATATTGATAAACCATAGTTTTATTGATGTTTGATACTGCTGTGATAAATTTTATAATGCTTTAATGACATTTCTTATGTTGTTATAGTACTACTCGCGATTTACTTACATATTGATATTGTTGTTATCAATTATTAATTTATTAACATATCTATCTCTCTTTCCTCTCTCTAATATATTAATAAATTTTGAAATTTTGAAAAAATCATATATATATATATATATATTGTATGTTGCTGTCCCGCTGTCCCCTAAAAATTGCCCCTTAGGAAACATCCCGAAAACGCATCCCCTACCATCCCCCCGTCCCCGTCCCTGACAAGACGTGGAACATAGGTTTTCTTTTAATTTTAAATTTTGATTTTGTAAATTAAAATTACAGTGGCCAAATTCTTTTATGCACATGCTCTTCAATTTCATTTGGCAAGGTCACTTTATTACAAAACAATGGTGAGAGAAATATTGGCAGTTGGATCCTCTTATGCCCCCCCTGGAGAACATAGATTGTGTACCTCCCTCCTTGACAAACAATATTCAAAAGCTACAATGATGATGGAGGAGATGAGGCAAGCGTGGATTAGGACTGGCTATTCCATTGTCATGGATGGGCAAAGTGATATTCAACATAGGCCACTTATTAATGTTATTGTTACATGCCCTACTGGTTCATACTTTCTTCGAGCTATTGATTGTTCTGGGAAGCTTAAGGATGCTGATTTTCAGTTTGGCATTTTGAGGGAGGCCATAGAGGAGGTTGGGCCTTCTAATGTTGTGCAGGATGTGACAGATTCAGCTTGTGTTTGTAAGCTAGCTGATTTGATGATTGAGAGTGCTTACAAACATATTTTCTGGACTCCATGTTGCGTACATGCTTTGAAAGACATTGGCAAAATAGATTGGGTGAAGGCAGCAGTTTTAGAGGCTAGAAACATACAAATGTTTGTATGTAACCATTAAACTTCACTTGCACTATTCTGATCTTATTCAAAGAAAGAATTCCTCAAACCAGTTGAGACTTAATATGCTAGCTACCATATTTTGTTGGAGAGGATGTTGGGGGTCCAAGATGCTCTATGGGCTATGGTTGTTTGTGCAGAATGGAAAAGGTGGACTCTATCGAAGACAAGTGAAGGAAACAAAGTGAGAGATAGAGTACTTAATGAAACTTGGTGAACCAATATCAAGTAAGAAATCTGAAAATTTAAATTGTTTTTGAATTTGTTACACTTACACTTTGTCTTACTTTAGTCTTTGTATTTTAAAAATTCTAATTTTTAATTTGTTTCTTTGTAGGTATATTTGCTCTTTCATATCACCAGTTATTGCGGTAATCTGGTATGCAAATACAGACTCTCCTAGCTTGAGAAAGATATATGAGACTTTTGATAGCATGCTTGACCAAATGAAGCAAGCTATTCGTAAAAATGATCCTGAGATGAGTTTTTATGAGGACCATATTAGGCCTATTGTGACAAAGAGGTGGAACACAATGAATACCCCTTTTCCTATGCTCTTAATCCGAAGTGGTATTTACCTAGACTTGGCCGAATGCTTCCTTCCGAGGATGAGGAGGTGATAGAGGGGCTTACAACAGCCATTCGTAAAATGTATGCCAACGAGGAGGCAACCGTTCTTAGAGAGCAATGGCTTATGTTTTTTGATCTTCAGGGTCCTACATTTAGCAAACCAAAGGCTAGGACGGATAGGGCCACCATTGCACAAAACAACCCCATTGGATGGTGGAAATTCCATGGGAAGGACACACCGGATTTGAAACAACTTGCCATTCTTTTCTCTCACAGATTGCTAGTTCCTCTGCTACAAAGAGGAATTGGTCCACCTATGGCTTCATCCACTCCATTAAGAGAAACAGGCTTACTTCAAAACGAGCTGAGAAATTAGTTGCAGTTCACAGTGCCTTGAACTTCAAGACCGACAGACTACTGAGTATCGGCAGACTCTAGTAGCACGATGGGATGTTGATCCTGAGGATGTTAGGCAAATTGATGAGGAGGAGACACAACCAAGATTGGTCGGGCTACCATTGGATGATCCACTCTTGCCAGAGGATGATAGTGACTCAAATAATTTCGAGTCTTTGGATATTCATAGCCCGAATGAGGCTTAATTTCATAGACTATTGTATTTAGTTTGAACTTTGAGACTCCTGGATACATGTTTGAGACATTTGGATATTGATAGACCATAGTTTTATTGATGTTTGATACTGCTGTGATAAATTTTATAATGCTTTAATGACATTTCTTATGTTGTTATAGTACTACTCTCGCGATTTACTTACATATTGATATTGTTGTTATCAATTATTAATTTATTAACATATCTATCTCTCTTTCCCTCTCTCTCTCTCTAATATATTAATAAATTTTGAAATTTTGAAAAAATCATATATATATATATATATTGTATGTTGCTGTCCCCTGCTGTCCCCTAAAAATTGCCCCTTAGGAAACATCCCGAAAACGCATCCCCTACCATCCCCCCGTCCCCGTCCCTGACAAGACGTGGAACATAGGTTTTCTTTTAATTTTAAATTTTGATTTTGTAAATTAAAATTACATTTTAATTTCTTTTTATTGATTTCCAAACAGGTTGCAGAGACCCATTTTGCCTCCAACACAATTGTGTTGAGACAACTTATAAAGGTTCGTGAGGCACTTTGTGCCATGGTAATCAGCCCTAATTGGGCCATATGGAGGCAATCTAGCAGTGAAAGCGAAAATAGGGTCAGGCAAAGGATCCTAGATGAGTGTTGCTGGGATTGTGTTGAGTACCTGGTTAGTTTCACTGAGCCTATACTGAGCATGATCTGTTACACAGACATGGATAGACCTTGTTTGGGAGAAGTATATGATAGTATTGACTCAATGATTGAGAAGATGAAAACCATCATCAATGCAAAAGAGGAAGAACCTGAAGAAAAGTTTTTCAAAGAGCTACAGGAAATCATGGTTGATAGATGGAACAAAATGACCACTCCATTGCATCTTCTTGCTTTTGCATTGAGTCCCAAATATTATAGTCCTGAAATTCTTTTTGCTTCATCAAGAGTTGCTCCATATAGGGATGTTGAAGTGGCTCAAGGGTGAAAGGCAGCACTTTGGAGACTCTTCGCTGATCATGACCAACGTGATCAAGTGAGGGTTGAGTTCATGGCTTTTGCATGCTCTGGTAGTGTTGATTAGAATCTTGATGCTCTTCGACACAAGTACAGGGTGGATGCTCATAGTTTGTGGTACTTCCATGCGCAAGAATACATGCACCTCCAACCAATTGCAATAAAAATGTTATCCCAAGTAAGTATTATATTTTGTAATTTTAATTTTAATTTATAATTTTATATTAATTAATAATTTTGTTTAGTTAAATTTTGTAACTCTTAACTATTTAATTTGGTCTTAATAGGTTGCTAGTTCATCTTCTTCTGGGAGGAATTGGAGCACATACTCCTTCATCCACTCAATAAAATGCAATAGGCTGCATTCAAAAAAGGCAGAGGACTTGGTGTATGTGCATTCAAACTTGCGCCTCCTTACACACAAGCAAAGTTCCTACAAAGAAGGAGACACAAGGAGGTGGGATATTGAGCCAGAGCACTTGACTTGGATGCTTCCACAAGTCACTTAGCTGCACTTGATATTGATGATGAGTATGAGCCTGAAGCAGCTATTGATCATGAGAGTGGTAGTGTCAGTGCTACTACTACTGCTAGTGGCTGCTTGTGCGAGTGCCACTAATGCTATTTGTGGTTCTACACAAAATGTAGCATCTAATGATACTAGTTTGTTTGATGACCCATATGATTCAGATTGATCAATGATCAATAATGGCTGATTGTAAACGTTTGACATTTTATGTTTGAACTTTAATTTATAATTTTATATCATGACATTCAAGTAATCACTAATATTTTAATATTTGACTTAGTGACTATGAAAGTGGTGATGTATTTTTGCTATGTTATTAGACTATTAATATGGTGGTGTATTCTGAACTTAATTACTGCTGCAAATATGTATATATTTCTGATTTTTATATGTTTTTTGTATTGCCATACCCAAGCCATACCCTACCCCAAAAAAAAACTTTGCTGAATCCCATACTGGATTCTCGTACCCATACCTGAATCCAAAAAACGAATCAGGAACTTAGCTGTTGCTTCTTGTCAAGTTGTATTTGCTGCACATCTTTGGATTCATCTGGATTTTTTTCACTTGTTCTCTACACTCTACATAGATGGAGGGTTTTCCAGCTCCTCTTGCTGCTGTGGTTGTATGCAGCACAAACACACTTGGCAAGGTGCCCATATTGATGGGAAGGCCAAAATCTAGTTGGAATGTTTTCACAATCTATTGGTTGTTCTCATTCTATGCCTCCCATCTCCAGCAATATGCTTTCAAGCAGGGGTTGTTCCAAATCTATGTTCCCACAGATCATAGCATACTTTAGAACTCCCGAGCATCTGGTGAACTTGGATGCAATGATATATTCTCTGATTGCTCCTATTTTCCTCAGCATTAATTCTTTCTAATATTTGCTGGGAAGAAAAGGCATCCTGACCCATGCAAGCACCATTCTATGTGGATCTTCTGTTGGGTTGAAAGAGAGGAACCGGCACTTCATGAACAAGACAGATTTGAAACAAGGGCATCCTTGCAAGGCTTGGTGTATTTCTTGCAGGCTGAAAAATATTGTCAAAAAATACCCTTTAGGCACCATAAGATAATTAATGGATCAAAGGCTTCCAGTTCTTCTGTGTCCATATTTTCAATGTTTTGGGTTCTGAGAAAACCCCTATAAACCTAGATATCAAGGCCTTTTCCCTGAACATCCAAAGCCTATTCTCCATTTCATCAATTGAGAAGGAGACTTTTGGTCAGTTTTTCAATTGAAGATGGCAACCACTCTCCTTTTTTTTGTGGGGATTTTTTTCCTTCTGAGATTGTTCTGTGGCTGTGATACAAGAAAAAATTATGGAGTTCTTTGGCTAGTTTGGTTCTAGACAGGAAGAAAATCTGAAATTTGACTTTCAAGTGAGCAGCTGAGCACCTTGGGAGGAGGCCATGGCATCCCCTAGGGACTAAATGAAAAAGCAATCAAAACATGCAGTCTGAGGGAAGATCAAATCCCGTGTCAGACAGTGTAGTGTCATTCTAGTATATTGCTGATGATAGCATGAGCATGAGCTGCACTATCAGTCTCAAGGAGCTTAAATTTCAAGAGGTTCAGGTTTGATCTCCTAGGATTCACCATATCTGTTCGCCTTGTGCAAGATACATGTGTAAAATACTAAATATATGAATACTAGATAATTATTTTATATCACATTAATAAAACACTGGTAAATTTAATTTGTGATTTCTCAAGTTACAGAAATTGATTTGGTTTTTCCATGCAACTTTCTTTGAATGCAAAGGTGTGGTGCAGATGACTTTGGATGGCAGCATAGACATTGTTTTGTATAGGAGAAATCCCTTTGCTGAGTCCGTGAGTTGAAGGGATTTAATGTTTTCCTCAGCACACAAATGCTGATGATTTGAGACTGAGTAGTGCATCTGAAAGTTGACTATTCCAATAGTTGAGGAAGACTATGAATACATGATTAGGGCATCTGAAATGCTCTGAGATTTGCAAGGGTTCTATTTAGGCATGTGTGAATTGCAATGATCTGTGAATAAATGAATATGTTTTTGTTAAATACTGGATATCATATATCAAGCAGGCTTATATGTTTTTGGAATCTGTATTTAGTTATACACTGAATTTTTTAAGTTTTGTTATACATACATACATACATACATACAGACAGACAGACAGACAGACATACATACATACATACAAACAGACATACATACATACATACATACACACAGACAGACACACAGACATACACAGACATACACAGACATACACACATACACACACAGAGACAGACATACAGACATACACACACACATACACACACATACATACGCACAGACATATGCAGACATATGCACAGACATATGCACATACACACAATCATACACATACACACATACATACACACACACATACATACACACATCCATACTACATGCATACATACATACAAACATACACACAAATAGACACACACACACACACACACACATACATACATACATACACACACACATGCATACACACATGCATACCCATATCCATACTACATGCATACAAACATACAAACATACACACACAGAGACACACACACACACACATACATACATACATACCACACACATAAACACACACAGACACACATACGTACATACACACATACATACATATAGATATAGAAATCTAGGTGCAGAAATCTTAAATAGCAGAAACAATCAGTAAGAATCAAGATTTTGAAGAATAAGTTGAACTGATTTGCCTTTTCTACTTATTTAGTTATTATTTTATATATTTAGTTTAAAGTGAGAATTTTTTTAATTAAAAAATTTAAGTTTTAAATCAATACTAGGAATTAAAATGATTAAATTTGTTTTCTTTTGTTTGTTCAATGACAGAGTTTACATTTTGCATCTAATAGCATCACAGAGTGGAATCTATTGAGGTTGAAGGGATACCACTTGGAAACATGGTATTCAAAGACTAACCATGAGATCACTCATTCGCAACCATTGTGTATTGAAGATGAGTGGAGATATCAATCACTTCCAATACCACCCTGCACGAATCCCTAATTGCAATCCAATTGTGCATGAATGTTTAGCAGAAGGTTGAAAGGAAGATAAATGCAAGCTTAGCTTTGATCGAGAAGAAAATATTAGAGAAGGCAAGGACACAACTCGCCATGGCATGGGTAATGAATCCCAATATAACACAAGAATCAAGGCAAAATATAGGGGCAGAGATTGCTCTCCAATCATGGTCCACAAATTTGTGGCTCAGACACTTCATTGAGCTCTACTTGTATGCTGAGTTCTTTTGTTTCCTAAAACACGCCTAGAATATTGCCTTCACTTGAAGGTACATCACAAAACAAGAGCAAGCATGGGGAAGCAAACATGGCTTGTGATAAACTTTTGTTCTACAACATACTTCTTTTCAATGTGGCAAGGCATCTTTTATTACGCAAAGTAATTGGTAAAATAATTTGATATATTATTTACAATGAGCAAAGCTCAATAAATAATTTACAAGATTTACAAATTTAGCAAGTTTCTAAAAAGAAACTGCAGAG
>VDFB02379439.1:0-19957 GCA_007258455.2 Sequoia sempervirens | reverse complement strand
ATCTTTCACATCATCATAGGACAATCCGCATGCCTAATATTCTCTCATGTCTTCTCGCCACGGATGAAAGGCATTATGTTGCGAGGAGAGGGTTTCTATGTTTTTAATTATTTCTTTCATTGTGTTTGACATCTCAGATAATCAAGGGACTCTCGTATAAACTTCAGAAATGCCCCTTAATTGTTGCAATTTTTCAGAAATTAATTCTTGAATTGATGGCTGTGGAGGTGGTGGAGCAGCCATAATGCCTGATTAAAATTAAAAACAAATTAATCTAATTAAAATTAGACAATATAAATGAAAATATTATAAAAATACCCTAGTTTTTTTAAAAAATCCAACAAAAACCTTATTTTTTAACAAAAATCTATAAATTTCTCTAATTTTGAATCCAAATACATAAAAAACACTATTTTTAAATCAAAATCCATTACAAACATTCAATTTTCATCAACATCCATTACAAACATTCAATTTTCATCAAAATCCATACTAAATTCAATTTTCTCATAAAAAATCTATCAAAAACCCTATTTTGAAAAAAATCAACTAAAATTACACAAATCTAATTGAAAATTTGATTAGAGCAAAGAAAAATCAATAATCTAACCTTTTGAAGATGGATTTGCACCAAATCGGATATCTAATTTGCGAAATGAACTTTTGACTGTGGGCCCGCCCCGGTTAACCAGTTGTGAAATGAGAATGAGTTTTAATCGGGCCGATATGGAAATATATATGTTGTCACAAATCGGATATCCGATTTGAATCGGATATCTGATTTGGAAATCTAGGTTTGGGTTTTGCTTCAGTAGTGTGTACTGACACCCAAGCGAATTAAAGTCAACTCGGCATTTTCGCGTTTTTGAATTGATGAGACACATTATTTTTTCTCCATTGCCACTTTTTGGCATACCATGATCTTGCACATGCCCATAAGCTACATGATGATGAGTCAAAACTCCAATGTTATATTAGAGTCTAGGAGCTTGGTCTATTATGGACAAAAATTGCATATTACATTTTTATTTGCAGTCAAGGAAAGAAAGCTCAAAAAAATGCAAATAAATAAGTCTCCTCACCACTTCAAAATTTGGACATCTCAGCATCATTCTAAGGAAGATAAGGCATCGGCTAAACCTTCACCATCCATACATTTTGTTGCCTTTGATTAATCGACCTTGTTGCCCACAAATCCAAATCCAATAATTCAAGCTCGAGATTTATGATAGAAGTCATACTTGTGATTTTTATGATAAAAGTTATTGGAGAAAATAAACCACAATTTAACTATAAAAAATATGTTTACTGAAATAATACCAAAATGTAATATTTATAAATCATACCTTAAATTTATAAAAGAAGTCTAATTCCAACTTAAAACATGTTTACAGATCCGTAAGAAAATACCAATAACCTATTTCATGACAAGTGTGACAATGTGCTGCAACATTTCTACTTGCAAGTGCATAAGCATAAGTGTAGATACCTCTAAGATACAAAAAATAAAAGAATACATAAAATTATTCATCACATAGCATGATAGATCCATAGTCATAAGTTATTTGGCATGTCATAGAAGAGAAACTCATTACAATTGGCCAGTGGACTTACATCCACAACTTGCAAACTTTCCACAGTCAACCCCAAATACAGATTTTATCATCTCAAATTTTTCTTTTCTAGACTTCATCCTTGTGCAACATGATAACAAGTAGGTCAAGCACTGACCATGGAATTGATTCTTTGAGGGAGGTCTATTGATGGCTCTATTTTAATGCCTTCATCAGGAAGGCTAGCTAATTTGATGACCATCTTATGCATTAAGTGCTTTAGTGCATACCCATTGTTAACAATGCATGAGCAGATTCTCATTTTTAGTTTCATGCAAGAGAAAAGAAGGTATCCTCTAACAAATTGTGTATTGCTTAGCTACTTTTCTCATTTCTTGACTTCTTTGTGTTAACATCTCTACAAAAAGAAAGAGAAAGAAAAGAAAATTAATGTCCACAAATGACCAAAAATGGATTAACAAGACTAGAATATACAACAGGTACAATAGCAAAGGACTAAGGCCAAAAAAGAGGCCCTAGAAAAAAAGCAAACATAAACATCATCTACTCTAAAAACAACAAACCCCCATGCAAGGACAGTAATATAAGAGGAAAGGGAGGACCCCATAAGATGATAACAAAAAACCATCTAGATGAGAAACCAAAATCCTCAAGTGACCATGCTCTAAGATGCATTGGAGGAGCCAAGAAAAATGCCATCATACACAGTGGGAGTACCAATGCAAAGTCCGAGAATGCTTTCCAGACATATAGATAGTTGCAGCTGATCTAATAGGCCAATCAATGATCCATTGAATCAAGGAAAGAGACTGACAACTTAACCAGGAAGATACAACTAGATTGTCAATTGGTTGGGTCATGTAGCAATGATTATCAAGGCAGCTCGCTTGGTAGATGATAAGGAGAACTTCATGATTACTCAAATGATTTTTAGGGGGTGAACACATAAGTATGTGACTGTATCCTAGTTTTCTTTTCTCTTGATCAATCACACATGCTAAGCCTAACAACCATTACAATATGATCAACAACATCATATTCAGTCTCAACGGTTAATCATAAGGATTCAATAAGTTAACCATACAATGATGGTGAACTTTGTAAAATCAAGGGTACCCTGTTTTCATTATCCACTAGTTTCTGGATAGTAGATAGTTGACCTCATGGGTCCTTAAGACACTACAAGAATCTTGAGATAGAAACACCCTCCTGTAACTTAGAAAAAAAATGTAGGCTCTTCAATTACAAGGCCCAACTAGCCTTCAAAGTCTAGTACTTGGTTTTTAGATTCTCCTAAAGTGTGGTTGTGTCAGTGGCATTTTGAACTTCTTTAATCAATGCATCTATGTCAGACAGCTTCAAAAGCATTAAAGCTCCCTTATGTCTTCTGTCATAGTCCTCTGGATCATGATTTGGGCTTCCCTCCTTTGACATGATTTGATCAAGATCATGATACCTTTAGTGATTATCTTATGAATCCATAGGCTGTAATACTTTCTGGTCAGCTTTTAAGAGTTGGGAAAAAGAAATGTCTGGATTCCTACCATTCTATCTCACAATGCTAGAGTACTGGATTATGGAACTTTACATATTAACTTGGATTGACATTGGACACGCCTTGACAAGTTTTCATCTACCAACTCCTTCCTGGTCAAAAGATATTGAATTAGTTTACCTGCAGCCAAATATAAGGAAGTATTTTTAAATTTTAGATGTTGTAAAGGCTATTTTTTATAAACTTTAAATAAAATGGTTTAACCCTAACCCTAAATATTTAAAGTTTAACACTCTATAACCTTTAAAATAAATACTTAAACCCTTAATGGCTTGTTGAAAGTGATGACTAATGGTAAGGGCAAAGGTGTTACTTGCCACTAGTGTAGAAATTAATGATGTTGTGGGTTGGGTTGATGAGTTTCAAGTGCTCTGTGCCTCCCTCACACTGCCAAAAAAATTTTATAGAAACTACTTGTTGATGGTGTTTTTATGCACTTCTCAACACAGGCAGTGCGTAAGTGCACTACCTCTCTTGAAAGACAATACTCCACAATCGGATTGCAAAACACTATCCCAAGGTCTCTTAGATGTCAGGTCATGACAGTGCTTAGATACCTCAGTACTTTAATGTGATTTGCTGGAATCACAAGGTGATCTTACAGAAAATACAAAGCGTGGACACAGCATGGAAGTTGGATCTTGAAATGGAGTTCCTAGGATGGGAAGTTGTGATGCACAGGCTGTAGGTTCAAACAATAATCTTGGACTCCATTTAGTTGTTGGATTTGGCTTTACAATGTGCAATGAACCTTAGCATAGGCTAGTTACTAAAAAAAGGGAAAAAGGGTGAAGGAGAGGAAAAGTTCCTAAGTCTGAAGCTTGCTGTGAATAGTGACAATGGAGTTCCTGCAATGGACAATTCCTTAAAACAATGTCCCACTTAACCAGAGATTTCACAGTGTCATGGAAATTATGCTATCTTCTAAGGGCTGCAGATATTTCATCCTTCATCCACCACATACATGCATGAATCAAAGATGATTGTTTTAGAGTAACTTTAAAATTAAGTCTAGGCTAACTTTGTACAGCTATTTACCATCAGCAAACAATAAAAAGTATGGACTAAGGGATCATCAACAAGGCAGGAATCTTCACAACCACCTACTAGCATTCCTAAGATTTATCCAAAGAAATAAGGAAGCTAACTAACAGCAATAAAATTTAAGCTAAACATCTAACATTGGAGAATAAAACAAGAAACATGGAAGAAACCAAGAGAATACACCAAGTCAATACTATTTCTTATAAATTTTTGCAGCATGTCTTTACAACAACTCAACTCTCACTTTGCAAATGAGAGGAGTGCCCTATTTATAGTTTTCAAAAAGTTAAATGAATGGCCAAGATTCATTACAAAATAGGGTTTCACCTACCCCCAAATAGATTCGTCCTTTAGTGGATTGTTGTTTTCTTTGCTGTAGCTACTCTTCAGGAAGATCTTTGTCCTTGGCTGGGCTATCCTTTTGCTCCTCAGAAGTTGCGTGTTCTATATATTTGAGGATGACCGCTTGGAGCTTGTCGATTTCAAGGATTTCACATCGCAATGTCTGGTAGCTCCATTCCTTAGCATTCTCTTCCAGCCTTTTCCAATCTTCATCATACTTCGAGTGTTGATCCCTAAATAGCTCTGATTGGTCGAAGGCGCAGGCAGCAAAACTCAGGAACTCCGTTGTGATTTCTTCGGCTGTCCCGTCCTTCATCTTCTCCTGGAAGTATGGTCTGATCTTTTCGTCATCCATTCGCACAGTGGGAATATCATAGCCCATCATTAACTTAAGATATTGGGTGCATTCCACCCGGATCTCCTTGATCCACTCAATATCTAGATCAACTCTGCTCAGGATTTGCTCCAACCTCTCCTTCCGGCTATCGAAGTCTCTGTGCCATACGTCCACTAGCCAGTGATCTTCCTTTTTTAGTTCTAGCTTCTCCTCCCACATGGCCTCAGGCATCTAAAGGATGGCTTCAATTCTTGGGAGGGTGGAGTTGTAGGTGGCGGGCAAATTCGTGCAGAGCCTCCTTGTGCTCTCCAGGGACTGGATCAGGTCCAAGAACTTGTTGGTTGTCTGCACAGCCCTGCTGATTCCCATGTTTCTGACGTACGTGACCTGTCGGAACCAATCCTCGGTGGTTTTCTCCAAGTTCTTCCTTCTCTCCATTTTTTCAATCTATTCTTTGGAGAGCAACTGTGGCGTGACCATGGAGGTGGTGGGTAGGTCGTCCACTGAGGACCACTGTTGTATGTAGTCTGTTAATGGCGCAACCTGTGCCTTGAGCTCATCCTTGGAGACCTTGTCCTTCTTTATCAGGTGCACCACGGTAGCCACCGACTCCTCAAGGTGCCCGACCTTCTGTTCTCTGGTTGCAGTCCCCAAGTCAATGGTGGAGACGTAACTCACCTCTGCCTGGCCAACTGTAGGCATTGCAATTTGTGCCACTCGGGAGCCGGAAGCATCCATTGTTATCTTGGAGTAGATCTTGGGCTTCTTCTCCTTCTTTGTTGTGATCTGGGACCGAGCCAAGATGGCCTCCAACCTCGCCCTTGGGTCCTTCAGCACAGGGGTCGTCTTTTCAAGCTGCTTCTCTATCCATTCGGGCATAGCAGACTTATCCTTGGGTGAATCATGGCCTCCCCCACCCTTCTCAGTCAAAAGCAAGACTTATGCCTCTTTTTCCTTTTGGGGTTCTCCTTTCTTTTGGGCAACATCCTCTTCTTTGTCAGAGTCATAAATGAATATGAGGCGTTTGACAGGCAGCTTAGTGGATAACTACTGGATGGGAGTTTCTTCTTTCGCTACCTCTTCTTCTTTCTCTTCTTCAGTAGCCTCGGCCTCAGGGCTTTGGTAACATGGGTCTCAGCCTCTGTCAAATCATTTATCTGCTGCTCTTCTGGCGGCTATCTTTCTTCACCATGTGGTGGCTCTTCCATTTCCTCCCCAACGTTCTTTAGCTGCTGCGCCATCTCCTCCTCAAGGTCTTCATCAAATGTCTGGATGATTTCCTTGGCACCCGAGCCACCTTCCTCATCTCCACTCTCGGAAGAGCCCGTCTCTTCCTCCTCATAGACCACCCTATCGATGGTTTAGTGCTTGTACTCAGGGTGTTCGTGATACTCATTAGCCTCCTCGATAGACTTCGATGCTTCCTGCTCTCGCTCCTCCAACTCCTTTGAGATAAGCATTGTAGCTTCCATAGCTGGTGGCCCTGTCGGCGGTTGTGAAGGCTGAGCCGTTGCAAGGACTTGGGCAAGGGCTGCTTGGAGAGTTGGATTCATTAAGATCTGTGAGAGCTCAAGGGGGAGGTTTTGCATGTGCCTTGTAAGAGCCTCAGGCATAGTGGCAAGGGGAACAGGTGATGTTATTGTTGCTAGAGGGAGCGATGTGATTGGCGACATGGCAGCAGAAGAGGAAGGGGGAGTGGTCATGCTAGAAGAGGAGTCAACGTTAATTACCGATTCGGCTAGGGGTGAAGGAGCAAGATGGATAGAAATGTCCACCGCCAGTGGAGATGAGGCAACCATAGCCAGGGAGATGGGTGGCGCAACAAAAGGAGTAGGAAGGGCCAAGGGAGGCCGAGATTCTTCTGCACTCACCGCTTGTTTCAGCCTTTTGGGAGATGAACCTCCCGTTTCTTTTTTCGCTTGTTCCTTGAGATCTGGAGACTGTGCAGTCTCTGTTCCATTCCTTTTCTGGGACCTAGTGACAGGAGGAGACTTGGAGGTCCCGCCAGTTGACGTGGTGGTAGCAACATCCTCCGTGGCACTTGGCTCACATTTGAGCCCCTCATAGGTCAGGACCACCCCTTGCTGCTTTAGATATGCCACCTGTCCATCAATCCACTCCCTGGTGTGAGTTATGATCAGCTGGGTGATGGTGTCTAGGTCGTCGACCTCCTGTTCATCCTAGTTGATTGATGGTATTGGCAGGTTGGCAACTGCAGGGTACCTCAGGTGCATAATGGTGGACTCATCCTCCTCAACCTGATCTGGCACTGGGAATGGTTACACTCTTCTCAGGAACTGCACCGTCATGCGCATATAGTGCCTTGCGCAGACCTCCTTTTCATCCTTGCAGTTGGCCTAGAAATCTTCAATGTGGTATTGGTGGGCATATTCTGGCCCTAGTGCTTTCCTGACATGGCCATGTGGGTCCATCCGTGGGCGAGCAGTGTACCAGTAAAAATGGTAATCCTTGAGCTCCTTCTCAAAATTACTGGCACACTGAAAAGTCTGTAATTGGTACAAGCCTTGGTCGAGGGTCATGGGATAGGAGATCCCCGCTATGTGCTTATTGCTGAAGATTGTCTGGATGTACTGGAGCTGCCAAGAAAGCTCCAGGAGGATGATCCTGTCATTTGGGTACCGTGGCAATCTATTTGGCCGTTCCGTGAAACCCTGGGCCCGGATGTACGTAAACTTTGGGAACTAGATGAATAGAAAAACATATTCCTTCAGGAGCACCCTGGCACTATGGGAGACTCTCCTCTCGAAGTCCCCGGTGATTAACCTAATAATGTGGCCAATGAAGGTGTCATTAACCCTATAGTACTCTTTCTTGAAGTTGCGGTACTGGAGCTACGGATATTTGTCAAACGGTTTGAGCCCTCGCTTCTGCCCCTAATCGGGTGCTACAAACAGTCCGCTGTATTGTCCTTGATTTGCCAAGGAGTAGACGAGGTAGGAGGTCATGTAGAATTTGGAGCTCTTCTTCATGTTGATGAACTGCTCATGGAAGCAGTCACTAATGATGCCTCCCCAGTAGAATGAGACCTTGGTCGTGACATCCTCATTTCCCCGCAGGATCTGCTTAATGTAATAGGCCATCCACTCCTTGAAATGGGCGGTCGTTGGAAGACCCTTGACTCTGCTCAACATGGTCACCAGGTCGTGGTAGTCCTCGTGAAAATTGCTATGGAAGATTTCGTGGGGAACCTTCGCAGCACTGCCCCATTTTTCCTTAAGCCAATGGAGGTTGATTGACCTTTTGTAGTTTGTTGGATTTGCATCCCATGCTGCCAGGCATTCTTCTAGTGTGGGGACCTCCATCTCTTGGAACGTGGGAATGTGGAAAGTCTTGGTGATCCCTTCTGGCGACATGTCTGCATGGATGTTTCCTTCCTTATCCACAATCGTTCTGGTGTCTGTTTGATAGGCTTCTCGGCAAGCCATGACTAACTCGGGTGCCATGAGCGAGGGACAGAAACTGATGGCTTTGGCTATTCCACTCTGCCATATTAATCTAGCGTTCTTCGTTGTCGGGTTTACCCTGACCCTCTACGTGAATTCATTTATATCTACCTGGCCAATATTGGTATCTAAAATCTCCTTCCAGTCGGTTGTGACCTTGGAGTCGAGCGGCTCACCCTGGAACTGATACTTCATTTGATCTTTGTCCTCCTTTCCCCGAGCAGCCCTTCCTGACTTCTTGCCCTTTTCCTTCTTAGCGGATGCCCCTGAAGTTCCTGCACCCGATTCCATATATTCTGCAAGGGCAAAGTCAATGCAATAAAACATCAAAAGCATTCATGTTAGTCCATATCTCGAAAATAGCATCTATATAATCAATCAATCAAGTATATCATAAATTTTATTTCTAGACGTTTATTGATCTTCGTTTTAGGGCATTTGGACAATCTGGGCCGGGGGGCCGGACTTCCCTGGCAGGAATGCTGTCTGGAAGGGAAAACAAAATGGAAAGCTCCCGAAGACCCTCCTCGGCCAAATTTTAATGTTGTGAGAAGCTCATGATGAAGAGGGCCAAAAATTAGCATGTGGGTCGAGGTTAGATTCCAGATTTGAGTTTGTTTGGATCGATCTAGGAGGACTCGGAGGTTTCAAGCCGGGAAGCAGTCGAGAGATGGCCGTTGGTGACGGTGGACAGCAGGCGGAAACTCGGAGGCGGAAGTCCGCGGTATGGGGCCCAGAGGTCCAAAAGGCGGTCAACATGTGTTTATCATTTTAGGCTTGGCGACATTTAGCATGGCGGGGCCCGAAGGCCGGAGCGTCAGTCGACATTTTCCGCTAGCAACGACGGGCGAGAGACGGACTTCTGCGGACAGAAGTCCAGACACCGGCACCCAGAGAGCGGAAGGCCAAGTGGGAATCTCCATTCAGAACAATGGGCGAGGACCAGAATCCCAGGGCATGGGGCCCGGCGAGCTGGAGGCGGTGAGGAGTCTTGGTGACAACACAAGGTGGATGGAAGCTTGGGGTCTGGCGACCAAGCGGACGGGGCAAAGTTTCCGACGGCAGGAGAGCGACAGAATTCCGAGAATGGAAGTCCGAGAGATGGGGCCTGGGGACACAAAAGCCACCGTTGTAAAGGAACGAGCTAACGGCGGAGAGGAAGGTGGGGCCCGGAGCCCGGAAGGCATTGATGTCCTTGTCGGAAGAATGTGTAGTGGGGCCAATGGAAAATTAAGCAGGGAAACCCACCGTCAAGGACCCGAAGGCAAAAAAGGATGGGTCGATTGATTTGCGAAGGGTTCAATAAGCTGAAGCATCGCCGGAGCCCGAAGGGTGGGACGCCGGGTGACGTTCGCCGTCCGGAGAAGGCGAACCTCCGGCGGAACTCCGGAGACGGAACTCCAAGGTTCCGGGCCCGAAAGGAACAAAGGATGTGGGTTAGGTTTCAAGCCTTCACAGCAGAGAGGAGACCGGGACTCGGCAGCTGGAGAGGCAGGACAGTTTGGCCGTTCAAGCTTAGCAGAAGGCAAACGGAAGTCCGAGGGAGGAAACCCGATAGACCAAGCTCAGAGAGGAGGATTGCCATCTGCGAGTGTTTGAAGATTTCAAAATTCTGACGGTGTAGGCGGGTCTCGGGCCCGGGGCGAGGAATCACCCTGCGAAGAACAGCCGCGCCACGGAAAAGTTTTGAATCAGCGGTGAAGGCATCTTAGGTGTTCTACTTGGTTTTCTACCACATGGGTTTGGTGGGCAATCTAGTTTTCTACCTCTTTATGCCTCCCTAACAATTTGTTCATTTATCTAAATGTTTCAAAATCATGAAAATGACACACGGGAGGGCAAACGGGTCACCTACCTCAAACACGCTAGGCGGGGGACGTGGGATCCACACACGGTCGACAGATTGATGCCGAGGGCGATGATCGCAACGTAGTCGAAGGCGATGGGCTCCAGATGATAGCTTCCAATTCGCTCCAATCCTGCAGAATGATAATGACTGCCCAAATTGGGCTTTTTATACGCAAACCACCATGAATGACTGCAAAAAATACTCGTACGGCCGCAGGAAAAGTCCCTGGATTTGAATTTAGGTCTGCGGCGGCGGTGACAACGCCGGGGCCCGGCGGCCGGGAAGACGTGAGGTGATGGCCGCTGTAAGATTTTTGCTAATTTTGAACGGCGACGGCGAGGAGCAGAACGGGGCCTGGAGGGCGGGAAGCTGACAGACATCCGGGTAAAAGCACAAAGCTGTGTCACACTTTATAAAGGAAACAGCCAACCCTGATCCAATTTTTAAACTTGAATCACTAAAAAGTGGCATATATGTTTTGAATTTTGAAATGATGTAAACTAGTAAAACGTGTATTTTTTAGTATATTTTATATTTGTATTTTTTAAAAAAAAATTAAAAATTATTTTAAACTAGTTTTTAATAAATTAAAACTATAATTTAGTTACTGATAAAATGCTGAAAAATGAAGTTGCATGGGACGTCAAACTTTTTATAGTAAATTTTAGTTTTTTTCTTTCAATTTTTTTGTGTGTATTTATAACTTGAAATTTTAGTGCATGGATATATTTTTTTCCAATTTTGATAATATATATTTTTCAATAAATATTAAAATGTGCGCAAATTAAAAAACAATTGTTTTCATCGGACGTCAACTTTCATATGAAATATTTATCTAAAATGGAAAAAAAATTATGCCATCTTAAAATAGATTCTTTTATCTAGTGCATCATATTTTTTTCAAATTTTTTTAATAAGTTTTAGTATTTTTCCTTGGCATAGTAATCAACCTAATATTTTGTGTTGATAACCTACTTTTAGTAAAAATAAAATATAAAATATAAAAAATAATTAAACTATAAAAAAATATATTTTTGAAAACTACACTTATGGATCTACAAAAGGGTATTTTTATAATTTAAAAAAAATGTTATTTACATTAGTAGGATTTATTGAAACTTGAAGTTTTTTAAATAATTTTATTTTTTTGGTAAATTGGACTCAAAGTGGCGCTCCATATATTTTTACCCAACAATTTTAGTTGAAAAAGTTGTGGAAGTATCTAACCTAGCTAGAATGAATCTTACTAGATCATATGTTTGACCAAAATTGATTTTTAGTTAGAAATACTTAAATTTAGTTGTGCTGATACATTGGCTGAAAGTGTGACACAACTTTGTGCTTTTACCCATCCGCCGTCAGGGACGGCGGAACTGTCACAGAAGTTCGGGAGCGGAATTCTGGAAGTTCGGGCCCGGAAAGGCCCATGGCAGGCAGGCCACCGCAAAGAAATCCGGCGGAGATAAGGCAGGCGGGGCCTAAGGAGTGGGAGGCCGCGGGAGGTTCGCCGTCGCGGACGGCAAAACCAAGACAGAAGTCTAAAAGTGGACCTCCGGGATCTGAGGCCCGGAGGGGCAAGTGCGACCTCGAAAATTTTGCAACAAGTTTCAGACGGAGGGTGGCAAGGTGGACCTCGAGGACCAGGAAGACGCTCGGTGAACGCCGCAAGGGATGACATTTCCCAAGGGGAAACCCGAAGAGGGAACCCCGGATGCCCGAGCCCGGAAGGGCCCAGGGCCGCTTCAGGTCCAAGATGTCAGAGGGATTCCCCGAGGCCCCAGAAGGCAGCAAAACCAAAAGTGAAGGCATGATCGATTTATGATGGAACTTTGGAGGAACATCAACCATCTGAAACATCAAAAGAGGGGCACGCAAAATGAGGCGACCCCAAAAGGACCGGATGAGGTGAAAGAAAAGAGGGTCCCCGTTCCAAACGGGGCGTGTGTGCTGAGGGCACAACACTACTAACTAGGTTTGTCACAAGCACAACACACTTGATTATTATGGTTACACAACTAATACATCCAGCAGCTTGCCTTGTGCCATGCTAGCTCCTTGTGCAGTGATGGTCAATGCCAGTCAACAAAGGTAATGCTTTTGTTGTCTAGTACAACTGTGAAAACACTGGTATTATGGTACCTGTTCACTGCAACAAAGTCCCCTAGTTTGCACCCTTCCTAATCAAGCTAATTATCTGACTCACAACAAACAACTTCACCCTGTCATGGTTACAGTTAGGGTGTGCTATTTAATGCACTCTCACTTGCACAACAACAAATCCTTTGGATCAAAACTTGCTCATTCTAATCTGATTTGATTGGCACATATTTCATCTATCTTCTTTTTCCTTTGCTTTCTAGCAATGGCGCTGCTTGTATAGAAGACTATTGTGGAGACTTCAACTATTGGTGTCAAGTTTCAGTCTATGAAATGCAAGAGGCACCTCAAAAACCTACACCAACTTTGCTAGTGTGTAGCTATCTGCAGCCTTTCTATGTGCATACTGACCTCAGAGCCCTGGCTATAACAATAGTTGGAGCAACCTTTGGTTTGACCCCACCATAGAAATTTCATAGACTCCCTACTGTTGAATTTGTATCATACAATTGAATGACTCTAATATCATATTAGAGCAATAGACTTACAGCAGAATCAAAGCCACAAACAAGCATACAACTTCATTGTAATTGTCTCTACCAAATAGGCTTACAAAGGGAAGCCAAGTTAGCTATCTGGGAAACAACTTACACAAGCAAACAAAATTACTGGGTGCTCGTTGAAACCACTAACCCCATCTATAATATATTTAACACAAATATATCTAATAGGTACTGCCTTGACCTATGATAACTCTAATATAAAAATATATTATTCATCTCTCTTTGTCCTAACCAAGGGATTGTAGAGGTACAACTTTTCACTGCACAACTTTTCATCCATCCACACACACACACATGCATATGTATATGTATATTTACTCACTACCCAACAACTCATAATTATCATTATTTATCTAGTTTCAATGTTGACATGCTTGTATGAATGTGCATGAAGTTGCACTTAGTTCATTACTATTTCAGATCATCCTCTTAGTTTTGATGGTGCTATTAGAGTGTTGCTTGATAATTGGGAAAATGGTTTGTTGTATAGAAAAGAAAACAAAAGGAGAAAGGAAGGAAAACAATAATTTTATTCAACAGCATCAAGTTTCCATAGTCCATGATAATTAAGCTCAAGTTTTTGGATTTAAACTGTGTGAGTTTTTTAAATCAACTTTTCGGATCACACTCCATGATCCATCATCAGGATAATTTGCATGCAACAAGAAAGAAGAATGAAAGAATGAGATATCAGACTTAGGAGGATAAATAGGTGAGGGGGAGAGAGGGAAAGAAGACAAAAAGCTAAGAATTGACCAATCAAGAAACAATAATAAAATAAATTGAAGCACCTTACCTCTTAATCATAAAAACTAAGAACCAAGAAACTAATGAGAAGAGCTAAAGAAAAAGAAAAAAAAAAAAGAGAACAATGAAATCAAAGAGCCAAAGTTAAAGAATAATTAAAATAATAAAAGCAATACTATATATGTGTGTGTGTGTGTGTGTGTGTTTGTTTTAAAATTATACAAATTAAAAAGTGAAAAATTATTTAAAACAAATTAAAATCAAATCAAAACTCTCTATGTACAAAAGACCAATACCACATCCACGAGTACACAAAATTAATTTAAATACTTAATATAGAATTAACGAAGCTTTAATAAGGCACATTCTCTTTCTCACAAACTTTAGTAAATACTTTAACTTAAGAGGAAATATGAAAACATGCCCCCACAAGCAACAAAATGCAAAAATAGAGAATCTTACCGTGAATTCAGAACTTCCTTATCACACTTTGGCTTGTAGGGTGTCAATTGCACAGGATGTCTAAAAACAAAGCAAAAAAAAATACTCCCCCTTTTGTATTTGCAACATATGCTATTGAATGAAAATACCTTGTTACAGCTGCAACAACATATTGATTGGCCACAGCAGGAACACCTCGTAGTGTGAAATGGGAAATCACAGCAGTATTAAACAATGCCCATTTATGCCATGCCTTTGACCAATTTCTGGCACATTCTGTGGCGTTTTGGAATGCAATAAGAATATCTGAAACAACCATAAATAAAGGAGATGTCAGCAACATGAAATATTTCTGCACATAACTGCCTCAAAATACACATATAGTCAATGCCCTAAAATATGACAGGAAGCTTGATGAATTTAACAGCACCGTGCATGGAGTCCTCATCCAATCTAGGATATAGTGCCCATCGCCATGTCCCAAGTTTTAAATATGTTCGAGCAAGAAGAGAAACACTTGCAATTGAAGAACTAATTGATCCCACTGTTGTTAGAGGATACACATACATGGTACCCGATGATTTTCCATGACCAGCAAGCTCAACTGTTAATTCCTAGAAAAAAAATAAAGGTAAGTCATGAGTATCACTCATAGTGTTGAGACTCAACTCAGTCAAACCTCAGCACGTTGTTTTAGGACTCAGACTTGGTGGAAAAATAGAAAAAATCTGACCAAAAATTAGCAATTAAAATTTATATATATATATATATATAATGCTTTTTCTGAAAATTTGAAGTTGATTTTCATTTTTCTTCAAAGCCATGAAAACTTGGGAGTCTTAGCTTTCAGATTTGGACGAGTCTGCATGTCAAGGCTACAGACTCATAACCATGAGTCCTCACACAAACACCAAGTCTCAGCACACTGGAATATCACTATCCATGCTCATAATCAATACCACAATGATTGCAAATTAAATTTTGATTTCACTTCAAAGAGGCCTTTGCACACCTGCAATCGATGAAATGATTCCTTTCGTTTACCATCTCCAAGAGACCACAGATACTTCAAATATGCTAATCTGACTTGAGGTGGACCAGATAGCATAGTCATCTCAGTACTCAATTCAGGATCATACTGCAAAATTTGACTAGGACTTGGTCAGACTGTTCTTGAAGATTCTGGAGAAAGCAATTATTGTAAAGGATTTACCTGCAACAGTTTCACCAAGGTGGAACGAGCCTGACTGATTCGACCACTTTTACGACAAAGGGAAGCAAATTTCAACCATGTGTCTGCATCCTTTGTTGGTGGTAGGACTAATGCACACACAACTAATGCCTGCCAAACCTGAAAACACATTCCCAGAATAAAACTTCCCAGAATAAAACTTGTGACTATGGAATTAGTAGGTATATACGACAGTTAAATTTCAAATCAAAACCTACCTCAACATTTTGTTTAGTTCCCTGTATCCGATCTATCCACATTTTACAGATCAAAGCCCTACGCCCTTCTGTGGTAGCATTTCCCATGGGTAATGTGCAGTAATCTATCACCTACCATATACCAAATCAGAAACTTTAGAACAAAAACATGTAAAGAACATAGTTGTTACCCTTCCAATTTATATTCATATTATGGGAATATCGACCAAAACCTATTAATAGAAGATGATTAAATTAAAGAATACATAGTAATGAACAAGCACCTCTTCCAACTCTACCAGTTGTTGTACACGAACCATCGTACTGTAAGCACAATCATAGCTTTCAAGTACCTGAGGTACAATTGAGACTTTGAAAAGTTTGAACAATGTATCCAAAAATTGAAACTTAGGACTAACAAGCAATTATATTTATTACTAATTTTTCATTACTATATTATATTTGCATTGTTGTCCCCAAGCTTGATTCTTTCATCCCTAGGACTTCCCTAAAACTAATCCCCCTACCCCAAATACCTGAAACTTTGTGGAATGTTGATAAATATTAAGAAAGTCTCCACCCTAAAGATAGGCAAACAAAAAAATATAAGAAAGAATCGTCTACAACAACTAACTTGTCATTTCAGAGACTAGATTTTTGCATAACCTACCTAGAGATCCTTCTTTTGAAGCAAGAGAACTTGCAAGATGTTGGAAGATAATCTATAGTTGGCCCACCTTGGATGTTTTCTCTAACATGGGAGACTAAATCATTAAGTTGCATTGATCTACAAGGAATTTTCTTATTGTTTAGCAATCCTTATATGTAAATGTACTTTTGGGGTTTGTTAGCAAACATCCAATCTGCATGTAAGCTCAGTTGTTCAATGCTATGTTTCATTTATGTGAATGTAGTTCATCTCATCCATGCATTGCATTTTTTCTTTGTTCTCAAATATCTATTTAGCTAGTAACGGACCATCCTTTCACAAGGATAATTTGTAGCACATGGTATAGTATATCCTGGATTTTCTATTTCAAATACCCCAATCCTATTATGTTCTTTTCCTTCCTAGAATTTGGTGTAGATTGAGATGAAGGCTTTTGTTTTCAGCAGGTTGGAGTTCTCTTAACATTCTTAATTGGCTAATCTAACTTGTACTTAAAGCCACATTCATCTGATTTGGTCAATTGAGGATGTTACTGTATACTTCGTTTCTTTCTTTCATCATCCCAAGTCTCATTTATTTTTTCTGCATAAGAAAAAATGACTCTTGGGTTCTGTACTTAAAGGTCCGTTTTGGCCGACTCAAGATGCCAATGTACTTCATTTCTTTCCTCACTGTACCAAGTCTCATTTTTTTTTCTGGGTGAGAAAAAGCAACTCTCAGGTCCTCATTGTGCACATCATTTCAATCAAATCTGAGACAACTTATGCTCAATTTGATAATATCGAAAAGCAAACCATCTTAAGTTTCATTTTACAGTGACAAATATTTTATTCCAATATAATCTTCTACATCTAAAACTAGTTACTGTAGGCATTAAATCAAAATAGTGTGTAAAGTAGCCTAGAAGATTTATGCCTATTGTTAATCATTATAAGAAGAAGAAAACTGGTCACATTAAATTCATAATTTCATTTGTCTTAAGTTTTCATCTGTCTTTCTAGTCCACTCTTTCTCAACCTTAATTTGTACACATGATTTTTACCATCTATCAAGTTCTTTATTACAGCTTAACTAGAGGTGCTATTGCCCCCCCTCCTATACCTCCTAACTTTTAATGTCAGTTGTTGCAGCTCAATCTTCACATCCTTTCACAATTGATTCACTGAATGGTTGTGACATTCTGAGAAACATGCCCTCATTGATTAATGATTGTTGAAGAGATGTTATGAGGCAATGGAAGTGGTTCATCTACACAACTAACAATTATAGCAGAGCATGGAAAGTAATAGATCGTCAGCTTGCATGTTCTCAAAATGTTCAAAGTTCTCTCATCAATAGAGATGATGGCTAGCCTAAAGGTCAAAGATACCTTTATGCAGTAACATCCGAAATTGCAAGAAATGAAAAGTGGCAAATGATGGAAGGCTCTTAAATTTTTAGACAAGAAATTGTTATATCAATTTGCATCGAAAAATACAAAAGTCATAATAATTTCATTTTTTTAATAGTTTGAGAACATCATACTATTCTCAATATTGCCACAATTTTGCATCTGTTAAAACCTACTGTGAATCTATGAACATAAAACAGATAATTGTATTAAAGAAAACAGACAATCCTACAACAGTTTTTGTTGACCAAAAGTAAATTTACATGTTGGTACTCTCAAGAATTCACAATTTTTGAGGGTGACTGAAAGAGTATCATAGGGGTTCCTCTTCCTGACTAAGAAAGAAAAACTAGCAAATATGATTGTGCCCCAGGATCAGCACTTCTAAACATTATAGATGATATCTTTGATAAATTTGAGAGACTAATGGTCAAACACCATAGACGGATACACTTGAAATGCAAAAAATTACTCCCTTGCTCTCTACCCCTCCACTCTTCCTCTCATACATCCTCCAAAACATTTACCCATATGTTGATAAGCTTGTTGTTGTAGCTAAATTATCTGCTCCTACCAACCATTTTAACAAGCACTATAAAAATGAAAGCCATTTTACCTAGCTTAAGTAATTTAGAGACATAGAGAGCTAAAATCATAATGAGAGCAGAAATTGGTAGATGGTTTCAAGCTCAGTCAACCTCAGTTAGGAACGTCTTGCTATTTTGGCTGCAACATGAAAAGTCCACTGATGTGGTTGCATAAACAAGATGTTTCCAACTACAACCAAAACCATCCTAGATAAGACATAAAAGTAAAGGCTCTGGATAATGTTTGATTGTGTTGATTTGCTTTCATTTTCACAACGAAACACTTGTATTGTTTCAACATTTTTTGTCTCTATTATCCACATTCTCACCATATCAGACAACAAAGTTCCTTGCATAACTCCACACAAGTTTCATTCATAGGTGTCAATGATAGAGCAACTTGGAAGTAAAAGCCTGCTATATGTAACAAGTAAAGAGATAAAGCTGACCAATCAAGTTGAAAAGATTAAATTCTTCAATCAAGGTGATATAGTCTATTCTTGTTACTCAGATAAAAAGACGTTTACCCTTTTTTTTGCAAAACATGAAGCCAATTATTTCTTTAATAATCTGAAAATTTCTTCCTATTTCCATATGAAGAAATCAAACCTTGGTACTCTCAAGAATTCACAATTTTTGAGGGTGACTGAAAGAGTATCATAGGGGTTCCTCTTCCTGATTGAGAAAGAAAAACTAGCAAATATGATTGTGCCCCAGGATCAGCACTTATGAACATTATAGATGATATCTTTGATAAATTTGAGAGACTAACGATCAAACACCATAGACGGATACACTTGAAATGTAAAAAATTACTCCCTTGCTCTCTACCCCTCCACTATTCCTCTCATACATCCTCCAAAACATTCACCCATATGTTGAGAAGCCTGTTGTTGTAGCTAAATGCTCTGCTCCTACCAGCCATTTTAACAGGCACTACAAGAATGAAAGCCATAAATTACCTAGCTTAAGTAATTTAGAGACATAGAGAGATGAAATCATAATGAGAGCAGAAATTGGTAGATGGTTTCAACCTAAGTCAACCTCAGTTAGGAACATCTTGCTGTTTTGGCTGCAACATGAAAAGTCCACTAATGTGGCTGCACAAACAAGATGTTTCCAACTGCAACCAAAACCATCCTAGCTAAGACATAAAAGTAGAGGCTCTAGATAATGTTTGATTGTGTTGATTTGCTTTCATTTTCCCAACGGAACACTTATATTGTTTCAACATTTGTTGTCTCTATTATCCACATTCTCACCATATCAAACAACAAAGTTCCTTGCATAACTCCACACAAGTTTCATTCATAGGGGTCAATGATAGAGCAACTTAGAAGTAAAAACCTGTTCTATGTAACAAGTAAACAGATAAAGCTGACCAATCAAGTTGAAAAGATTAAATTCTTCAATCAAGGTGATATAGCCGTCAGGTTTATTACCATCTCACTGTCTTGGGGTCTAAAATTTCACATTTGTGACTTGGAGACTTTTGAAAAAAAAAATTGAGAAGACTGCAAAATTGTTTGAGAAGATAGGTGCCATCAAAGAACACAAGTTGGAGAATGCAGTCATCAATTTGAATCATAATTACCATATCTGGCCAGATCTGGTTAAAGTCAGGCTGGATCAAGATTATTTAGACCAGCCAGATATGTATGATTGGTCTAGATCATTTGATTCCTATAAAAACTTGACAGAATTGTTTTTAAAAATCCGGATTTCAGAATTTTTTTGACCTCCAACAAATCTGGTACCTACAATTTGAATCTTCAAGACTTTGACACAATCGAGAGATTCATCTCCCAATTCAAGCTTGTATGGATTTAGCTGAAGATTATTGTAAAATTGTGAAAAATGATGACCAGC
>VDFB02379438.1:0-87267 GCA_007258455.2 Sequoia sempervirens | reverse complement strand
TGTTTAAACTCCTCCACGTAACCCAATTGATGTTGTAGCAATAAGTAGTGCTGCTCATTTAGCGATATGAGAAGTGATAAAACTGAAGTTCACTCTCAGCTTCCCTAGCTGCCTGTATCGAAGGACACACCTCATCCGAGTTGCCCATCACAATCGGAAACTCTATCCCTCCTTTCTTCTTCTTCTTTTGGATTTTATCAAAGGCAAGCAACTGTCTAGATATCTCTAGCATTATTATTCTATCTGTTGGGTACTTAGGCAGCCTATATGGGTATGACGAGAAACCTTGCAGCCTAACGTATGAAAATCTCGGAAATTGTATAAACCAGCACCCATACCTTTCAATCAACTCCTGCGCATTTCTAGAGATTCTGTAGTGTAACCTCTCCTGAAGCAGCCTCGTGATGTACATGGTGAATGAATCGTTGACACGCTTATAATAGGTTGTGCTCGAAAGGTGCAACTGTGTACACGCCTCATGGATTTTGAATTGATGAGAGCCACAACCGACGGGTTCCTTGTAAGAAATCCCTCTGTACCTCGTCATCCGTGCCAACAAGTAAATAAGGTAGGAGCTCATGTAAAACGTTTTAGTCCTCCGCAAGCTCAGGAGCTGCTCATGTATATTATCGCTGATCATCTCAGCCCAATTGACATAGTCCTTGCCCTCTAACACCAGGTTGATGTAATAAAACATCCAAGGCTCGAAAATGTAGGACTGTGGGCAACCACCAATCCTGCTCAGCAACATGATAAGGTCACAGTATTCCTGTTTCAGGTCCTCCGCTATGATCTGTTTTGGCAATTTCGCACGAGATGGCTTTGGAGTGCTCATCCAGTGGGTGTTAATTGTATCCATGCATCTCTCGAAAGCTGAAGCATACATCCGCTCCGCTCGCTCCCTGGACTTGTAAATCATGTTCCTGTGAACCGGGATCCCGAAAGCTTCACCGGTGGCTGCCGGAGTGAGATTGGCAAGCACTTGGCCATCTGGTGACATGATCGACCGGTGTTCTTTCTCGTAACAGTTGGCGCACTCCATAATTAGCTCTGAGCACTGAATGGCTGGCGGAAAACCAGCAGCTGCATATAGCCCACTTCGGACGATGTTGTGTGAAGTGACCGAGGCCCAATGACTTCCAATTCCAAACAGCCTGTTCTTGAGGGTCTCCAAGTTGACAAAGCCCAGGTTAGTATCCGTCAACTTGCCCAGCTTTGAAATAAACTTCGACTCTGGCATGAATGTTTTGCTGAGCTTCTTGATCGTAGCCTGTCTGGAGGCACCATTGTCCTTTCCGGTTGTTCTCGCTTCAGCCATCTGCAACATAACAAACATTCATCAGCAATTAAATTTAATAAAAATGAGGCATGATATAGGGGCTGCAGTCGAATTCTAGAAGCTACAATAACTCTCGTGTTTGCAAACCTCAGCTTCTTTTCTTGAATAAGTTCGAATTCCAACACTTAGAACAGATTTCTAAGTGAACTTTGATGACTTTACTTCACAATCAGCAATCCGCAATTTTAAACTTCTTAACTTTGCACCTCAAACCAGCAATCAGCAATCTTGCAAGTTCGTACTTTTGAGTTCTCAACTCTTTTCAAGGCGTCTTTCTTTAACTTGCAACTTCAACTTAATCAATTTTCAGTCACTAGCAAAGTCGTACCTCTTGACTTTAGTAAATACTTCTCAGCAACTTCAAATTTAATCAACTCTCAAGCTTCAGCAACTTAAGGCGCTCTTCCTCAAACAACAAATTTAATCAACTCTCAAGTGCGCCTCCTTCTCAGCAACAATCGAATTCCCTCAAGCCTCAGCAACTCACTCAGACTCAGCAAAATTCAAACTCTTCCAGTCACGACTCGCTGCAATGCTTCACTCTCAGAGCAAGTTCGACTTCTCCAGCTGTGAAAATGAGTGAAAAACGTCTTCATTTTATAGCCAAAACTCGAATTCTAGAAGAAGTTAATTTTAGCCAGTGCCATTAAACTCCACTACTCTGCTTCAAGAATTCGAATTTTCCCTCTCTGGTGTTTCTGACACTTGTCTCCAGTCGTCGGGAATATTATTCTTCTAGAAACTTGACTTTGACTGGCGTTTTGGATTTTGCTTTCGAAAATTTAATTTAATTCATCTTCTTTTAACTCACCAGTCGGAGCTTTGACATTTGAAATCGAATTTTTAACTTCATCACCTGCTCTGGAAAATTCATCCTCAAAGAATTTAATCAAAATTATCTAGGCAACTGACTTCAGATTCATTGTTCGAAGAAAATTCATCTTGAAAACTCATTTTATTCATGTTTGCCTTAGAAAATTTAAAATTTTCCCTTAGGAAAATTCACAATTCGAGCACTGATTAAATTCTTTACTGAAAAGGTGTTGGCGAAGCTCAGAAGACTTGGAAATCCATCTATCATCACGAATGTTCAGTACCCAGAAGCAAATTTTCTTCAGAATGCTCTGAATTCATGGGTACCCAACGAACGGGTTCATTTGATTTTTCGAATTTGAACCTTAGAAAAAATATTATTTTCACCATTTAAACTCGTTCTTCGCCTGTGATCACTCTGTGTTGCTCTGACTTCTTGAAAAATTTGAATCATCTTGCATTATCATTGTTTCTGACTCCATCACTAAGAAGAGTTGCTCGCTCTTCGAAAAAAAAAAAAAAATTATCATCTGAGTTCTAGGCGTATTTTCCAAGGAAAATAATTTTGCCTTAGAAAATATTTCTTTAAAATCATCTCGCACTTTGAGAACTTGCCTTAGAAAATTTGATTGCCAGTGGAGAGGAAATTTATCAACTTCATTTGGAAAATTTTATTCATTCCCGGCACGCCTTGTACATTTTATTCTCGCTCCACACTTGGAAAATATTCATTAAAAGTCCCACGCCTTAGAGAGTTTTCAACACTTAGCAAATATTTTATTTTCTACCTGAGGCGCCTAGCACACTTCATTTTATTTTCACCACCCTCAAACATTTCAACGCCTTCAAAATATTTCCTAACACCTTATGACACCCTCAACGCCTTCAAACACCTTAGGCGCCTTATGACTTCACCACACCTTAGCAAATTCTAACGCCCTCAAGATATTCTAAAATCACCCCTTAGGCGCCCAACACTCTTGGAGAAAAATCACGCCCCACTCACCTTGGGCGCATTTTGCCTATGGAGGAGGATAACGCCTAGCCTTTTACCTTGAGTTTACCACGCCTTGGCAAAGTTTTCATCCCACTTACCATTTTTATTCACTTTTCACACCCAAACATGGGCGCATTTGAACCTACCAACTGGATGACTCTTCAACTTCGCTTTTTTGTCCTCATGTGAGCTCATTTGGGCGCATTTAGGAGGGTGAGGAGGACGAGCTTGCAAGTTGGGCGCATTTTGCATGTGATGAAGGATAAAAACTTTGACTTTTGTTGACCATCTCCTTGCTTTGGGCGCATTTCCATACTTGTGAAGGATGAAATCTCAAACGCCTTTGGGTGACCCTTCGCCTTCTAAAATTTTGTCTTGACATGGTCCAGTTTGGGCGCATTTTGCCTAGGGGGAAGGATGAACTTGTTTGACTTTTCCTTGACCTTTTTGCCTTGGGCGCATTTTAATGCCTGAGAAGGATAAACTTGCATCTTGGGCGCATTCTGAGGGGTGAGGCGGATTTTTCATACTTAGAAATTTTTCAACCTTTTCCTTCCTTCATCTTGGGCGCATTTGGACCCCTGAGCAGGATGAAATTTCGTTGACTATCTTTGACTTCTGGTGTCTTGAGCGCATTTTGACCCCCGAGCAGGATGAACTCACATTTAAAAAAAAAATTTCCACGCCCCTAGCTGAGATGGGCGCATTTTCCTATGCCTGCTGGACGAGACTCCAGACTTAGACGAATTTTTATCATCCTCGCCAGCTTACGTGCCCTGCTATTTATAGTAAGTTTTCTGAATTTGGACTTCTGAAGCTCGGAATGGCCTGAAATTTTAAACATAGCATCTTCATGCCTTTATCAACTTGTCGACACTATCACTTTTGGTCACCCTGCTATTTATAGCCTGTTTCTGAGGGTGGCTTACTATAAATAGTAAGCTCATGTTTCTAATAGCTCCCAAGCTCCGATCGACGTGAAATTCGAATGAGGCGACCCTCACCACGTGACCTTACTGCCGACACTGACGCATGCAACTGATTTACTATTTTTAGCATGTTTCCAATTTGACTTACTATAAATAGTAAGTGCTCGGTTTGACACGAAATTTCACGGTGAGGATAGCTTTGAAGCGGTCAGCGATGGTTTACCGGTTTTCAAGATTTGGACTTTTGATGCCTATTTTTAGGCTCGGCTAGAAACCCTAATTAAGCTTTGCATCGTATCAAAGATCTCTATTTGCCGTTTACGCAACTTTGTGTCGCTTGAATGCGGCTAACGGGTGTAATTTAAGGAACCACGCTAAAATAGCAAGTTCCTTCTTGGTGAGAATCCTGGTTGCATGTCACACCATCATGAAAGCTCTCAAAACCATCGGGGAATCACAGCATTACCGAAAAGCTCGACATGCAAACCCTAAAATAGCCTCGGAGGCTAAATCTTGAAAGTGGTCATCTCGACTTGCATGTTACGTCATCGCGAAGGTCTCGAAAAACCCAGAAGGAATATCCAGACATGCAAAGAAAAACTCTGCATCTGGACCCTGAAATCTGCCCTGGAAGTCGGACTGCTAAAAATAGTAAGTTGTCCGTTTTTGCTCAAATTTGGCATGCAAGCAGTCTGATATACTCTGAATGCCATGTGATGATTGGAATCTCAAAATAGCTAACGAACTGCCCTGAATTGCAGACTTACTAAAAATAGTAAGTACCTCAGAATTTGATGAAAACTGGCTGGAAGCCTGCTGGATGTCTGCTGACAACATTGTTAAGTTCAATTTTCAATCTTCTCACTTTACTTGACCTTGAATTGACCGAGAAAAGTTCAAAACCCTAATTTTAGACTTGGCCAATATTTCGCGTTTAAGCCCAATGACAGACACAACCCCCCGAAAGGCGGACACCAGAAAAGAGACAGAGCGAGAGAGAGAGAAAACCCAAGCCAAAAGACCGGAATGGAGCAAAAATTAGGGGGTCCCCATCTTGAATGGGGCGATGTGTGAAAAGGTCACAACAGTAAGTCAATCAGCCTTGGATCTGATCCTTTTGTGCCTTGGAAATTGATTGAAATTGAATTGTTTTTATTAACCTAATGAAATTGGGGTTGGGGCCCTACCTCGGTTGGCTAAATCTTTCCTATTGCAGGAGGTTGGTCCCGAGGTCTAGTCTTCCCCACCCCCGAGTACTGGAGGGCGTGTCGTGCCAATGCCGGCGGTCACGTTAAAAAGTTTACCAAGCGCACTGCAGTTTATAGGGGGTCGTACTATCGGATTCCTGTCGTCTAAAAAAAAAAATGAACCTAATGAAACTATATGACAATCTATAAATGCAACTTTTCAGCAATAGAGAAATTGTAATAGAAAATTCCACTAGCAAATCTAGAAAAGACAGAGTTTTGTGCACCTGTCATAAAAATTCGGGGCTGATTTTGGAGGACTAAGTCGCCTAGGGCAACTATGTCCTAGTTGACTTCTCTTGAATCTGAAAAATGCAATCCTGTAATTCTTTGTCTACCTTTTGTTTTCTGTTCTGCAAATTTTCGTCTTCAAATATGAACTTGCAATAAATCTGAAAAAGAGATGTTGGGGGATGGCTATATAGGATTTTGCCTTGGTCAAACCCCTATTTTGGTATTTCTACCTCCACAAATATTCAATAAACTGATTGATAAAAGTGTGTGCGCTCTTAACCTTAAGTGCATTTAAGAATGTAATGAACTAAAATGCATAAAACCCTACTCAAGTGTGTTATCACGGAATCTAGCAGCGCTCGTTCCACAAATAACCCCCCTACGAAACTTGTCCGTTTCCTAGGATTCGTGAAGTTCAAGTACGCATAACGAAGTGATTTTCAAGCCACCTCGAAATGCGTTCCTAAGCCTCGAATAGTCAATTCGAGCATTCCCCAATGTTCGCCTCGCGAAGACCTTCGAAACGAGTCCCTTCGCGAAGTCTCACTGTTTGTACTTAGCAAATTGCGAAAGATGCAGTTGCACTGAAAAAGTGCGCTCCTGCTCTCAAGCCAAATTTGGCTAAGTATGAAAAGTGCAGGGGCGCTAAAATTTAGCACCCCTGCATGAAAGTGAAATTTCCAAAATGTAATAGCGTTGAATTTTAGCGCTATTACACTTTTTCCTGACACTTAATCTTTTTTTTGGCTCTGGCGCGTTTCTTCATGATTTTCGCATTTTTCGTCAATCGTGCCACTTTTCATGCCTAAATTTATTGCTCGACTTGAGTTAGGTTTTCGATTTTCTTTTTCACTTAAAAGTGTTTTATTTCGCCTTTTTTCATTGTTTATGATTTTTGTTCTTCCTCTCTTCATGCTAGGCGAGTTCTCTTCAAACTGCAAATACATTTTTTAGAATTTCGACATTCTTCTCCAGCAATCTTCGCGTTTACATCTTGGTAAGTCGTTATCCCTGCTTTCTCTTTATTCTTCTTTCGTTTTTGTACATGTCTGGAGATTTTCATATGCGTTTTTATCTTACCTTCGTTCTCTTCAAACGTTTTTCATCCCCACACGCGTATTCTTCCTCTCCATTCGCGTTTTTGTTTCTCATGCCCTTTCCATGCTTCTTCTTCATCGCATTTTTGTGTGTCATACGCGTTTTTCTCCATTCGCGTTTTTCCATTTGCCCTCACGCGATGGAACCCTCACGTTTTGTTTTCAACACGCATTTTTCTTTCTTCTTCCTAACGTTTCATTTGCAATCACATCTTAACACATCACATTGAGGAAACTCTTGTTTTGTAAGGTCGTTATCCTTGGCTCTCATCCACATTTGCGATGTTTGTGATGGCAATAAAACGAATTTTTGCAGCTCTATCCAAAGGAAAACAAATTTTGTTTTCAAAGCGTTCCATGTTACAAGAAAATAACACTTTGCCAACCCCGAGCGCCATTTTCATGCGCCTCTACATTTGTTTTACCAAAACATGCCAAAGATGCAGAAGCGCTAAAATTTAGCGCCCTGACATGTTGAACATGTCAAAATAAAATCTAACTCTGAAAAGTGCAGAAGCGCTGAAATTTAGCGCCCCTGCATCAAAACTGAAATTTCCAAAATGTAAGGGCGCTGAATTTTAGCGCCCTTACACTTTTTACAATCTTTTTCAGATGAGCTTCATTTCTGTCCATTTCACTCCTGAACCTTGTTCCTTCCGTTTTGTGCATCGTTTTGCATGCCTTGTCATCCGCTCCATGCTTTCCCATCATCGTTGCTCGTTTCGCGCATTCCCATGTTTCCTAACGACTAATGCTTGTTCTGGCTCAAAACCTTACAGTCTCTTTTCAAAGATCTTCAAGTCAGAGTGATCAAAGTTCCAGTTGTTTCTGATGACTGCCAGTAAACCTCCATCTTCTTCGAAAGCAAAAGGCAAAATGAAGTACAAATATCAAGGCGTCTATCCGCCGACCGTAGTGTTCTCCAAGGTGGAAGAGATAAAGACACGGAGGTTGGTCATTGGGACTTGGTTGATTTTGCAAAGCAAACAGAGCCGAAGTCTCTTCCTGATCCAATGAGAACAATCGTACGCAACAACCTTCATTTGGTGGCAATGTTCCCTACAGCTGCACATAATACAGAGTTTGTTCTTCAGGTGGCGTCTCACTACATCAGAGAAAGTAGAAGTGTGATCGATTCTTCCGGGCACGAGATTCTGAGACTCGACCCTGATTTCTTTGACATTGTTTTCAAGGTTCCTCATATAGAGAAATACATTGATATTTCTATACAAAAAGCACAAGAGGTTTTTGACGCTGATCCCAATAAAGCTAAACACCTAATAAATACTCAATGGTTAAAGAAGCCTAGATCATCTGTTTCCAGATGGCTGAAAGGACTCCTGCGAAGTGATTTCAAAGATGACGTCAAAGATATGATCACATTTTTAAGCAGAGTGAAAGGCTTGCTAGAATCATCCACTTTTCACGATTGGATGTATGAATACATCAGGATTATAAGAAGACAAAAGGTGCACATTGACTGGTGCAAACAGATCAGTGATGAAATACATGAACAATTGGTCAATGCTCCTTCTACATTGAAGTTCTATATGACTTCTTACTTGGTGTATGCGGCGGCTGTAATGAGACAATTCTCAGGTCTATCTACAAAAGGGAATCAGATGATGGTACCTGTGTACAGATTTTTCTATCAATTGGAGCTGAAGGAAAGCTTTCATCACTTCAGGTGGGTCACAGATGCTTTCTTTGCACCTTTGCTTTTCAATTTTGATCCAGCTCTTGAAAGAAGGAGAGTATCCGATGAGGCGTATAAGGTGGTAAGTAAAGTTGGATGCCTATTTCTTCAATTCCCAACGTTTACTTACTTGAGAGTAGGGTGCTACACTGGTTGTCCCTACATGCTACCACGTTATCCTTCGGATAAGTGGGTTCTCATGGAAACTTGTAGACAGTTGATGTCAGTGCAAAAAGAACGAAGAAACAACCACAAGCATGGATTCAAGTTCCCACTGACCATTGGCCGATATACTATCCCTATTGCACAAAAGGCTAAGTCTGTTTATGCTGAAATGCAGATCATGACAATCAAGACCTACAGGTATAGGTTTGATTTTGATTACCGAGATGTCAGAAAAAGATTGCAAAAGGGTCATCATCACAAGTACCGTTTTGAGGACATCTGGGCTGATTGCAGAGATGAAGAAGCCATTCGCAAAATGGACTGTGGGTTATTTGTTGGTAGATCGAGGAGATCTTGATATTACTGAAACCTACAGGAAGGGATTTTTGGAGATCGATTATCATGAATGCTTTCTATGATGAGCAAGAAATTGCTAAAAGGCCGTTGCCTGCAATTCAATGGTCTAGAAAAGAAATTACCAGCATAAGAGAGAGGTTGTGGCCAATCCTAGCCAACACTGCAGAATGGTTACATAAACATGGTTATGAAATGAAAAGTTTCAGAATAGACTCGGAGGGAGAAGAATCTGAAGCAGAAGCTCGCCAACAGCAAGAACTCCGCAACAAAAATAAATCAGCGGCTGTTCCCACTTCTTCACGAAGAGGTCCTAGAATCAAGTTCATTGTTGGCAAGAAAGATACTCAGTCCGTCCCAGAGATAGAAATCACGGAATCTAATCCATCCCGCTCTAAGGGTAAAAAGTCTATTCCAGAGGAGGTAGATTCCGATGAAGAAGGAACTTCAAGTGATCAATCCGCTGAAGATGAAGATTCAGCAGAAGCAGACTCCGATGCAGAAGAGGTTTCTGAAAGCGGGCAAGAGTCTGAAGAAGATTTTTGTTGGCGTTTAAATTCGCACCTCTGGAATGCGGATTTGAAAACGGACAGCTATGCACAGATAAACTGCTCTTCAAATTAGGAGGGGAAGCTCCCTCTTGGTGATGGTGTTTGAAAGAAAGTAAACTAAAACTAAGTTACCTATCTTTTTTATCAGCTTAGAGCACAGGGTTTTTTAAACACAAACGCCCTTGTTGAGATTTTTACGAAATAAAGTTCAACTTCACGACTAATAACCCAAACTAAAGGCGTTCTAACCTACGGCGAGTAATAGCGAGGAGCAAAGTTAAGGGAAATTAACAAGGTAGATTCACGACAAAATACTTCCAACAATCTTTCTTTCCAACGAACACCTACACACTTCTTTGCAAAGAAGCTGAAATAAAGATCATAAAAGTAGAACGCTGATAACGGAAATCTGAGATTTTAGACCAAGGCAAAAGAGACTCATGATTTTATTACTCAAATCTCTGAAACAAAGCTCCCTTCTAACATGCCTTGAACAAGAAATTGCAGCTAAGGAGGCTTGCAAACTTATTCTTAACACAATAGAAAACAACAATCTCACTAACTCTTGTTAGCTAAAGGAGCTCAACAATTTGCTTATCACAACACAAATGGCTGGCCGAGATAACAACTTTGCTGCAATCTGGGCTGCATAGAGATTTGCTAACCTATTAACAGTTCGAAACTAAATGAGCAAGACTCTTATTTATAGAGGCGGAGGGGTAGGGGAACCCTAAAAAATCTCACTGCTTTCCACAATCTAGGGCTTACTTTCGACCAAGCAAGCTTTATTAAATCCTAGAAAGATAACATCTAAAACCTAAGCGAGAAAAAGCGGGAAACGCCAACAATTACATCTTATCTTCTTTCTATCCTCAAAGAATGGATAAGGATTATTCCAAGAATAGAAAGAAAGCGGGAAAGAAAGCTGCTTTAAAACTCGATCACATCCGCTAGGAAGTTTGAGATTGTGTCCCGGTTCGGTGCATCTATGCCATCAACAGCAAAACACCGCTTTTCAAGAATATCTTCAGCATCTGCAATAGATCTCAGGAAATCTTCGACCTCATTGGCCGCTTTATCGAACTTTGCTGACATCACTGAAATATGGCCTATCCTTCCGCCAACTGGACTGCAACTGTGAACAACACTTTTATGTTTTCCTTTCATTCACTTCAGTACAATCTTCTTGTTGTATTTATCTTTATGCATATTCCACATCCTTTCGCATTCATCCCTTGAAAGAGTTACGCTTTCAGGCCACGGGGGAATGGAAAAACACCTTTCAACCATATCAGGCTTTAGACTGCAAATCAATCTACCGTCTGCTGACTGGATCTCCCTAGTAGCCGGGTTGTAATGCTTAATGCACGCGATTATGAACTCAAGGCTTTGAACTGATATAGGAATAGACGCTGCTGCGAGGAGTCCAGAATGTCCCAGGTTCTTGATTGAAGTGTTGCCTGCTCTCTCCAAGGCATGTAGATCGAACACCGGCTTGACATGATGCAAGTGCAATACCATTTGTTTTGATGTAATTGTGAAGAGCTGATTGGGACGAAAACATTAGGGTGTACTCCATTTCAGAAAGCTTCGAGAATATTGTAAACTTCCTTGGTTTTAGACAAGTCTTGAACAATTTCTATTTTTTAGAATACTGAGTTTTTGCGCTCCAGCGGACCAATTTTGAGAAATTTTTCTGAGATATGGGTTTTGTTGAGAATATCAATACAAAGACCAGTTCGTCCGTTTTTTTAAAACTTTAGTGCTTTGAAAAAGCAACAAACCTAATTTCTTCAATTTTTTCCCCAAAAATGCGGGTTTTGTTCAGAATATGATTGGAAATGGACCCGATTGATTGGATTTGCAAAACCACGATGTTTGATGAAGCGACCCAACCCTAGGTTTTGAACTTTCTTGAAAAAATTGCGATATAGGTTTCTTCAAGGCGGTGGAAAGGACGAATGGTTGAAATTGAATGCAGCGAGGTTTTCAGCGACATACAAGATAAAAGCACTGCGCTACAACTTGATGAAGTTCTTGAAAAATTCTTCGAGGAATTGAAGCAAAAAAAGACCCAAATGATTATGAAAGATTGAAAGCCTTGACTTTACGGCAGAAAAATTTGATCTTCTAGAACAAAAGAATGAAAAATCAAAGGGTTTATGTTTCTTGAGTCACGAAGAGCTCTGATGTAAAACCAGCAACTATAGATTCTTGAATCACAAAAATTTCTTCAAACTTGCTGCTTCAACTTTCTCCTTTGAAGGCTACCTGCAAAAATAATGAAAAATACATTGAAAAGAGATGTTAAATAGACTTTAGGGCTTGATTTAGGTTTTGCTTTCTTTTTTGCTTTTCAAAACCCTAAATCTCAACCTTGAGACTGGAATGTATCCTTCTCCTCTTACAAATTTTGAGAATTTTGAAATTCTTAAGGAAATTCTCTAAGGCATACATGAAACTTTGGAAGCCCTATCTTCTAGAAGTTGCTTATTTTCCACCGGTGTTAGTCAAAATTTTGATATTTTCAACTTTTCTCCATTTTGACATGCTACTTCGCCACTGATTTCTCGTTGACAGACCAACCCGACAGGCGAGCTGAGTGGTTCACGGCGGAGCCTAGCTGAAACTGAGAAAGATGTTTTGGAGGCACCTCCGGCTAAAAGCTTGATTTTGACCTTCGAATTCATGGGAGGCTTTTCTTTCTAGGGGCGCTCAACTTCATCAGTGTCGAGCCATTTTTTTCTGATTTCCAAGTTCTTCATTAGCTCCTCTTCTACAGATGATTTCTCTAAACCTGGAGTTCCGGGCGTCAGATTGATTGATGGTTGTGCTCATCGCGAAGCTGACGAAAAATGAGAAGGGGCCTTTTGGAAGAGACTTTGTCGAAAAGTGAATTTTTACCCCTCAAAAGATTGGGCGCCCCTGGCAAGCTGGGGCGCCCAACTTCACTAGAGTTAGTTTATTTTTTGCATTTTTCACCTTTGCTTTCGGATTTCTCTTTTCAACTCTCATTGGACCCTCTGTTCAGCCCTTTGAATCGGATGACTGCGAGCTCCGTTTGTCGTGCTGGATAGCTCACTGGAAAGCCTGTTGCATTCTGAAGACGTTTCGTTATAACCTTGACTGCCAGTTCATCTGTTTGAAGCCTTGAAAAGTTGGGCGCCATTCTTCAACTAGGGCGCCCAGTTTCTCCAGACTTAGAAAAATTTTGCTTTAATCTTCTTCAAGTTTCAGATCTTCATTCTATACCTTCCACTTTGACTCGAATTTGCCGGAGACTGGATTGTCGGATGCTCTGACGGGGATATCCATCGCGAAGCTGATTGAATACTGAGCAACTTCTATTCGAGGTCCAAACCCTAATTCACTCATCTGATGTCCTAAAAAGGTGGGCGCATTTCTTCACCAAGGGCGCCCAAACTCAGCAGTGTTAGAAAATTTTCATGACTTTTCAACTTTCTTCCTCGTTCTTCGTGCATGTTCATCGTTTCACCTTCTACCAGAAGTTTGAATGCTGAAATTGACGCCTGGCAGTCGGATGACCTCCATTGATGACCTTGGAGCTCCAGATATGCTTCTGAAAAAGCAGAATAGACCCAGTAGGGCAAAACTGATTATTTTAAGATTCTGACTGCACCAGCCTAGTATGGACATATTTTGAGCTCAATCAAAATCGGGCCTCGACTTCGTCGGACCAACTTTCTATTTTTGAAAATTTTGCCAGATCCATTTCCTCTGAAGAAACCTAGAAACCTGTAAAACGCTATAATTTGAGAAATTTAAAACAGCAGCTTCCTAAAATTTAGGGATGAAAAAATTACATCCTGGTTTTGTAGGTTGCTGCTCTCGCCAGACCCAGATCAGCTGAAATTGAAGATTTTATGCTTTAACCCCTCATGCAAGACATGCACACCCAAATTTTGACCTTTTGACTGCTTTGATAAGATTCTTTACTCATTTCTTCAAATGTCTAAGTGTAACAAAATTTTAATTCTTGGGTACAATAATTTTGAAGAGGATCAAGGTGATTTTTGAAGGTGAACCGTGAATTGAGAGACAGAGAGGGTGACTACCGTGAACCTGTGCATGATTAAGAAAGAACTACTTCTCCTCCTGAGAATGTAGTTGAAGAAATTCCCAGAACGTCATCGCCTATGACTTCCAACGTTCCTCATACCCCTCCAAATTCAAGAACTCCTCCACCTCCTGTTCCCTCGTCACCTATTCCTACCACAAGCATTCCTACAGTCGAGATATCCACTATCCCTGCAGCATCAACCCCGCTTGATACTCCCTCAGTGACAAGCATTCATACGGTTGATATACTGTCGAGTCCTCCATCGTCCATTCCTAGTCTGTCTTCACCAACATATGATATCACTTCTGAGAATGAATTCAATCATTTCATGAATGAGTCAATGCATGATCAGCTCAATGTGCAAACTACAGGAGCAATGATGACAGACACTTCTCCTATTGTCACGATACCCATGGTAACTTCAGACGTGACAATAACTTCAGAAGTAACGATGACGGCTGAATTGACAGTAAATCCAGAAGTTCACACCTCCTTTCTTCCCCCTTGGTTAATATCTCAAGTGTCGAAGCGTAAAAAGCAAATGATTTCTCCAGAGGAGCTCGACCTTGAAGAGATAGTCCTTCCAAAGGCTAAGGGGAAGAAAAAGGCAAAAGTATACTCAAGGCTGAACGTTGATAAGTCTGGCCACAAGTATGCAGAGATTGGCATACCACTGCATGAAGAAGGTGATGTCAATATGGAAGACTACACGGTGACAAAGGTCCAGCTTGGCAAGGTTACCAATGAAAGTGCAAAGGCCGATATGCAAGTCACTTTGGATATCTTGGCTGGAAGACTGGATAATGTAGAGAAAGCTCGCAATATGTACAAACAGAGGGCAGAGCATTATGCCACTGTTGTAAAGAGACTTGCAGGTTCTCCAAGTAATGCACAACTGCTGACAGTGGTAAGTATTGAAGACCCAGCTGTCAAGAAAGCTGAGAAGTTCGCCTCCAAAGGCAGAGTGTTGTATGATTTTGTTAAGAAGATCATTGAACATGGATCTCAGATTATAATTGTTGCGGACGAGAAAACTACCTTGTTGGCCAAGCTCACCACAGAGCTTGATAAAGAGAAAAGTGTACTTTCCCAGGAGCGCAGAGACATGGAAAAATGCCTGCTGACGTGGTCAGAGATGAAACAGGTAAAGCTCAGTAAATTGGTGGAAGTTGGGGTAATTCCTGACAAAGAAAAGTTCGTTGAGGTAAGAGGATCCTTGAAACATAGAATTCAAGTAATTCAATCTCTTACTGAAGATCTCTATCAAGTACAGGAAGATGTCGAAGGACATCGCGCTATTCTTGAAAAAGGTATCAAAGAATTTCCTGGTCAACTCTTTGAGGAGAATTGTATCTTCCTGCTGGCCACAAAAATATCTCAGATCTACAAAGAAGCCATCATGAAATTGATTGACAGTTCAAACTTTTCAGAAGCCTCACTGAACGTCATTTGTGATACAAGGCTCACATTGGATAACCTAAAAACGCATCTTGATAGGTGCAAGAAGGTTCACTCATCTACCATGAGATCGATCACGAGAATTCACACCATTGTGGATTACACCGTTGGTCCAGATGAGAAATTTGTGCAAGAGACTAGGAGGAAATATGAAGACTACCGCGCCCAAGGCAAAGAAACATGAAGCAGCCTCCTATTCTCCAGTGTTAGACATTTCCGGTGCATCCCTTTATGCATGTTGTAAATATTTCTTGACATTTCAAATGTCTTTTTATAAATTGTAATTACACCAAGCTCGAAGATGTAATCTTTTGAAAACAAATTACACTTTGACTTTGGTCAAAGTTAGGTGAGATCTCCTAAAATCGCTCACCTAACTTTCCTTAATTTCCTCAATCAGTTTCCTAATTTTGCTCATCCCTCTTTCTATATAATGTGAGGGACTTCCATTGTAAATTTATCTTTAGTATTTTGCAACGAAGTGCTGCCCTTTTTGAAGCAAAATTGTGAAACTGTGTGTTCATGCTTTGTGAATGAAATCTGATCATTAAAGAAGAGGATTGCAAACCAAACTTTGCGTTGGATTCGATACTTTTATGAATTGATCTCATTGGTGGTGATTAGCTTGAGAAATCTGAAGGACTCTTAAGTGATTTAGGTAAACTTTGTGTTGCATCTATTATTTGGATTTGCATTTGTGTTTTTGTTTATCTTTCGGTTGAATAATCTACAAGACTTTGTGCTTGTAATTGTTCATGCTCTCGGATACTTTTGTTGAATGATCTACAAGACTTTGTGCTTGTAATCGTTCATGCTCTTTGATAATTTGGTTGGATGATCTACAAGACTTTGCGATTGTAATTGTTCATGCTATTCGAGGAATTGCTGCGTCTAAGAAGACTTTGTGCTTCTAACGTGACAAACGATACATTTCCACAGATCCAACATTGAAAAAGCTATGGAACGACTTTGTGCCTTCGTGAGCTTTCCCTTTTACTTTATCTGTTTATTGTTAATTACTTCTGGTATCTCTACGCTTTGCTTTGACAAGATAGAGGTATTGGTATTACTGCTAGTTGATCGTTTCAAGTTGTTAAGAATTGTGAACTTCCAACAGTGAAGCATTGAAGACATCTTCTCTGAAAAAAGAGAGAAGGATGAATGTAACACACCCCCCCCAACTTCGTAAGTTTTGTGTACATATTGTAATTACTTGTTTGTTTTACCATCTCTTCTGTTAGCAGTAAGAAGGGCGCCTCCCCTTTCCGAGAGGAGACATTTACATCTCACATAGTTGTGGCTGAAGTCCAAGTTGTGTAATCTATCGAAAAGCTGATTACATAATTTTCACCCAACAAGGTGAATTCGATATTAGAATAGTGCAGTGGAAATCAAAGGATGTTATGCTTGGCAAAATTCCATTCTGGGCTTGGTATCTAGGGATATATTGTTGGACACTCTAGAGTTTGTTATGGGAATTCTTCTTGTGCGCAGGAGTTGAATAGATGGCATGATGTTTATCCTTGTGTAGTTGTGCTTATGCTGGTGCTGTTAGAGTTATTTGGAGACATGTGGCCCATTCTGCAATTCTTCCCTTGGGCTTTTGTTGGAATGGTGTTTCATATTCAATTGCAATTGCTTGGGGACAAGCAATTTCAGGGAGGGTAGACTGTATGTCCCCTTTTTTGTGAGCATCAGAGTTTCGTGGATTAGCCTATCTTTTGACCCTCGTAGGATAATATGGTAGGTCTTGTGTGGTAGATATAAATGGTTTTCTTCTCCGACATTTGGTATTATTCAAGATTTTCCTTTGGGAGTTGATTTGGACTCGGTATCTACACACTTATATTTATAGTAAGTCACCTGGTTGATAGAGTCCATGTAATGTCCCCTTCTAGCTAGACATTGATACATTTGCTTGATTAGCCTATTAGTGGCCCTCGTAGGCTAATAGGGCATGTTTAGAGGGTCTTCTTGGTAGTTACCTTGTTGATAGTTGGCTTCTTTGGAGATTCAACATTCGTATGGAGGTGTTCTAATAATTTATTGATATGTTTCTGCTTTTAGAAACCTCATGTTATAAGGAGCCATTATATTTGTACTTTATGTTATGAGTTATCATTTTATTATAAAGTACAAATATAAATTCTAAAATAAAAATAATAATAAAATATTAAGATGCTTCTAGAAGCCGCCCTATTGAGGAGAAAAAAAAATATAAGAGAGGGTGTAATGTCCTCTTCTCATCAGTGATCAGCATTGGCATTCTTCAGTCTATTCCGAAACCCGTAGACTGGAATGAGGTGGAAATTAGGGTTTCATGGGCTTGGCTTTTGTAGCATTTCATTTTATTTACTATTTTTAGTAAATGATAGTTGTGGCAGTATGCAGTTGATTGTCTTCAGTCATCACTTCAGTTGAGCATGTTATTGGTTGTTTCAATATCTTCCTCTCAAGCCTTAATGGTTGAAATTTACTAAGTATTGGCATAAGTGTTATATTTTTCAATTGACCACCCCTTGGCCTAAGGATACAACTTGTAAGTTGTTTTAAAAAAAGGGACTTGAAGGGTACGCCTTGTCATAAGGTGATATTAATATTTTATATTTTTGAATTTATGCTTGGAGGAAAGTGGACGCCACTTTATGAGGAATATTATTTTATGAAATTTGAAAAATAAGGAGAATTCAAATAGTTGTCTTTTGGCGTACCATTGAGGAAGTTGTAGAGTTTCTCAATTCTTATAAAATGAAGACATGACTCCAGCATTGGATATCCATCAATTACCTTACTGTTATGCTGTCAAAATGACTAAGGACATTTTGTTATTGCTTCGAGGATGCTACCTCCTAGCCCATTCCCAATTTCGTGTTTGAAATACAACACCTAGTTGGAACATTGCTGCTTCTCACATCAGACTAGCAGATTGAGCAACAAAGGTTGAGAATTTTGGAGAATTTTACAGTTTTGAAATTCCTGGTTTTGCTACAGCTGAAGCTGTTTTCTGTTCATAGCTTGTGGAGTGATTTTATTTCAGTTCTGGGTGTTTGAGCAATCTGATTGTTGACTTGAGGCGCCAACTTCCACCAAAAATCAGAATTTAAATTGAAGTTGTTGATTTTATAATGCAAAATCGATTTTCTCAAGGGGCCGTACTTTTTCATTGCATTGGGAATTGTGCCAGAAATAAATAAAGGCGATTTGCTGCTGTTTCTCCCTCCTGGTTTGGTCGCCTATCTTCTAAGATGCATTTGCAACAAATTTCAATCAATTTGGAGGTGAAATGAGTGAGTTATGAGTTTTTTACTGTTTTCCAGTTTGCTGTTCTAAATTTCCAGAACTCAGGAATTTGCATCAGATTTATCAGTTTCCAGTTTAATCACCATTTCAGTCATTGGAAAGCAAAGAACATTGTTAGAATTCATTCTTATATCCATATTTCACTTCTCTATCATTGTAACTCATTTATTTGCAGTCATGTTGAAATTGTAAGGTTCTGATTAGTAGTACTAATCTAACCGTTATTATTGCTGCAACTATTTGATTTAATTCTCATTAAAGTCCCCTGGATGGTTTACCGCCAGTGTGGTTAAAATTGTTTGTAAATCTTGTACCCACTTAAGTGGTGAATCCCCACAGTTCTGTGGATGCCCGCCGCAGCGGATGAATTGCTTTTATTTGTAATCTTTTCCCCCCACTGTTTGGTGGTAGCGTGGAATTGTTCTCATGGCTGGTTATCCGCCTAATAGTTCATAATTTCAATTTCTTGACTCCGTCATATGTTAGCACCTCGCCCTCTGTGGGATCTTGAGTGCACATTCTTGACGTTGAGTAGTTATACTATTCAAGTTCAGTTTCTTCAGTTCAAGCTTCAGTATCTTCCATTCAAGTTCAGATTTTAATTTGAGGCTAACGCTAATCATATCATCTATTGCTGGTTATTTTGTGATTTTCCTTCGAAAAAAATTGGTTAGCATATTTCAGAGGGTGTTGGCTTCCATTGTTCTCATCCAACATTTGACATTACAATTTTATGAGCACTTGTGGAGCCAAGGTTTCTGCAACATATTGTCTTGGGAACGATAACTCCCATTGATAGCATAACTGAGGAAGTGAAATACCTTCTAAAGGGTTGCAGCTGTTGGAGAGGTTACTTCAGACTTCTCATTGAGCAAAATTTGTGGCCAAAGGCCAATTTTGGTATAAGTCGATTTAGAGCAATATTGAGAACATTATGGTAACAAGATTCTTCTTATTTTGATATATTTGGAGGACGATTTATATTGAGGAGATTCTGATTTTAAATATCAGAAATTTACCAGTCAAAAGTCTGCATATTTATATGCCATGATTTTGCATGAGGGAGCTCCATTGTTGTTCGATTTTGCTTGAGAGGGGTGGCGCTTGACTCAAGGGAGATAGGCGACTTCATTGGAGGCAATTTGGAGTAGCAAGAAGCTGGGAATTAATTATTATTTGCATTCACATCAGCAACAGGGGCGATTTCATGAAATATTTGATTTGGCTTGGGAAGAGGTCTTTCGGCTTGGAACTTGGATGCTTCATCAACTATCATCCTAGGCGCCTTCATTAAACCAGGTTCCTGAATTATTAGTTCAATCTATCATTGCATATTAGGAGTTTCATGTTGCAGCTGTAGGTGTGCATTTATATCAGCAAATACCATATTTTATATCAATGTAATTTGCCAAGAGTCTTGGCCATATTGAACAAAGCATTGTATTGGACAATCATTTGCAATCAAGGAGGAATAAGTAGTTGATCAATTATATTTCTTATTGTGCATTTAAATATCTTTGTACTCAGCTTAATAGTATGCATGCCAAGTGTTTGATAAAATGTCTCTTGGCTGTAGGTGCATTTTATACAAGTAATTTCTCATCTATTTGCATTTAAAAATACAGAAAGTGATTGCATTGCATTTAGATACTTTCATAGACATTGTAGAAGTTATTTACAAGCTTTCAAATCAAATTGGCATTCATCATAAGCATCAAACAACAAACTGAAACTTCTGATCAGCAAACTAGAACATTGCATACAAACTGTTTGACAAAATTACAAGGCAGAAAATTGAAGAAATTAAGGTCAGTTTGAGCTAGGCTCATTATAATCCAGTATTACTATTTTTGGAAAGGGACTTGGATGCACAGTTGATGCAGTGGTTGACCTCCTTGTTCAGATGGAATCAAGAAATGGTGATTAATGAGAAAGATATGTTATTTTTAATTATTATTAAAGGTAAGCTTTAATAATAATTAATTATTAAAAAGTACATCATAATGACTTAATGACTTTATATTTAATGGGGCCATTTAATTATTATAAGTTAAATCATAAAGTACTTTGGTTTAGGTGCCCATGTAAGAGAATATAAAGTCATTTCAAAAGCAATATTATAATATATTTTAAAGTCAAAAAGCCATCTTGGGGGTCGAGCTTTTCATGAGGCATATATAAGCTTTCAACAAAAGAAAATTTATTATTCTTTCTCATTCACGACACTTGTGCATTCTGAAAGCTTTGCTTTGGAAGAAGAGGAAACCAAGGTTTCTAAATTCTTGGGCATTGGAGAGCGTAGCTTCTTCATTGTTTCAACTACCTGAGGGTGTGAAAGACCATCTAAAGGATGCCATTATAGGAGGCTTTATTCAGAAGTCTCATTGAGCTTCATTGGAGGAAATATCAGTTGTTACACAAGGGGTTTGAAGATTTTTCTTTTTGTAGACCAGAAGTTTAAAGATTATCATTGAAGAATATCATAATTGTTGAGTGGTGCATTTTTTCTTTGGCACGTGGGAAATCTATGGTGCATAATAGAAGAGTTTTCCTTCATAAATTATAGAGGGTTTGAAGAGTAAATACCAGATTGTTGAAGGCACAATCATTAGGGATTGTTCATTTACTCCTGCATCTCTTAAACTGGTTGTACTGCTGTACTTGCTAAGGCCGTACTGTTGATGTGTTTTTTATGACCGCACCAAACAGCAGAACAAAAATAGTTTAGGGCTACTCTGTTCTCTCTTGATCAAAGTATTCTGTGTGCTAAGATTGCGAGATAGATCACACGTTCAACTCCAAGGTTCCTTAAGTGCGAATAGACCCAGTTTCGTTGATGTGTATTGCTGTGTTCTTACGAGGGCACTTACGTAATTGTTCAGATTTCTTGCAGTTAGCGGTGGGTATGATTTTGAAGGGGATTTTGCGCGTATGATTTGGCAATGTGGTTCCTTTCCTAAAACTAATCAGAAATGTACGGAAAGTAAAAGGGGAAAGGGCCTAAGAAATTTATACTCTACTCTAAATGCAAGATGTGTGGGGCTTCGTTTCAATAGACTTCAACCGGATTTCACCTAGCCTCCGTCGGACAGCCTCAGCAGAATCGGTGCAATCTTCAAAGGGGATAGCCAAAGGTATTCAAGTTATAGTTTAACATACATACACCATCAGAACAACGCATATAAGTATGTAAACCACAACCGAAGTTAAACACAAGATAATGTCCAGTTGACCACACAAGGCGGACTTATCATCAACAAGCCGCTAGTGGTATGGAATAAAGCAAAGCTATCTCAATAAAACACCACACACCAACGTAAGCTACTTGCATGAATTTAAGCTACTTGGATACGAAAGGAAGAAGAAACCTTGCTAGCATTTCATGACAAGACGAATTCCATCATCAATGAAAAGATCTATTATCATAAAATGTGTTACACAACAATCTCTTCAAAAGTTTTCAAAGGGAAAACTTTCTCTCTTCTCCAAATGATGCAAAAATGCTCTACAATGCTACACTATCTAGCTCTAAAGCTCTCTCAAGGTCTACTCTGATTCTAACTGATCTAATCTTCTAATCTATGTCTTACAAATGAGGGGACTCCCCTTTATAGCTAGCCAAGTCCCAAAGGACGGCTAGGGTTACAATCAATAGAGTAGGCTTAATCGTACACCCTCTAACCCTAAAAACCGGCTGTGATAGGAGTGGTACATTAAATGAATCAAAGATTCCCACTCACTCCCCAAAATAGCAAATGCAATAAATGATCCATACTCAGTCTTCTAGAAGATCCTCGTCCAGTAGTGTGTTCCCATTAGCCTTCTCTCTGACTGCCAACTCAACAAATCTGCTAAGCACGGCCTCAACCTCCTCAACTGAAATAGATGGAACACAACTAACTCAAACCTTAACACCGGGTGGATCGAATGCCTCGCAATTGCATAAGACTTTCTCCAAGCAGCTAAGGAGTCCTGCGTGTTCTGGATCAAAGTGGAGAATGTAGCAGTATTCTCAAAGTCATCCTGTACAAAGATCTTAACATCTGCGAAGAAGGGAACCATCAAACCCCTCAAATTATCAAAACTTACTTCATCTGGATTCAGCCGCCTAGCAAATATGGCCTCGAAAGTGTTCTGAACTCCATCTATGATATTGGCCATAGCCTTATGTATCTTGGCTGAATCCGCCTGTGCTGCATCGAAGAAGCCACGCCCTGTGATAGCCGAAGAATACCACCGAGAGAAGTCATATCGGTCATTCGCCTGAATGACACCTCCATCAATCAGCAACTGCAATGGCACATGCCTCAACACCTCAAGACGCTGGATCACCCTACTCTGATAGATAGAGGTATCGCCCCAAGCATGATCCACCGCATCCATCCGTGTCAAAATAGTAGAGGCCTGCTGAAAGGCAGAAGCAAGGTCCTCCATAAACTTCTCTGTCTCAGTACGAACTCCTGTGACCCATTTGTTCCGGGCCTCGTACATCCTCCCCAATCTCTACTGGGTTTGGACGACTCTTCTAGGAATATCTCACTGAAGCTCTATCAATCGGGTAATATCCCCGGCCGTAGAACGACAATCAATAACATATCCACCACTTTGTGTTCTCGCTTTCCAACTTCTTTATATTTTCCTTCTTCTTGAACAATCTATCCTTGAGGGCAAAGGAAGGAGCTATCACACTCCTCAACAATCCGAGCACCAGAGGGCCCCAAGTCAAGGAGAGTGGTACCCCATAGTTTTCGTGGAGTTGCTTCATTCCGTCACACTCACTGTGGGACAGCAACGGAAGAGTACTGGTTCATCCCCATCGCTGAGATCTTCGAACTTTCTTTGCCTTCTTTTCTCGTGGAGATGAACGATCCGCCCCGAACTCTTCCATCTCAACCCATTGATCAATCCCCACTGGCTTCTTCGCATTCTATCTCTAAGCCAATCGAGCACCTCATATAGTATATCGAAGGGCTGCTGCTCCCATGCCTCGACTTCTCTTACCTGTTCCACTTCTTCCTCATTCTGGCGAGGCTCATTGTCCTCAAGTGGCTGAGTGTCGCCTGACACTATATCATCATCATCGCCAACGTTCATGGCCGCCTCTAATTCCTGCTGAAATCGAGGGTCAGTAATAGTCCCCTCATCATCATGTCGATCAACTCTCCGAATGGTGCACATTGGAACTTCCTGCCACCTCACTCCCTCCGTGGGAGGTTGAATATCACCTCAGATCTCCGCACTGGGACTACTACAATCCTTTGATCAGCAAACAAAGACACCTCCTGTATGCTTGGAGAACGTGTCTCCAAAGGTGTTGCCACTGTGACTCGTGGAGGTTCTGGCTGAACTATTTCTTTCTTTCTGGACTCTGGACCTCGTGTAATTTGTTTCTTTCTTCCTGTGGTGGGCGTCCTGTGATCTCCCATCATGTTGTAAGTCAAGGCAATTGACCTACTCTTCAATCTGCTTACTCGCCTATCAACCCAGGCCCTGGTGAATGTCATAACCGGGATGGAAAGAGTATCCAAATCCGCAACCTTGGGCTCTGACCAATCAATAGGTGGAAGTAGAGTATCCCGAACAGCTGCATAGTCTGGATGAACAACATCCATGTCCTCATTGACCTGGTCCGGAACTGGTACTACCTCACACTCCCTGATCAGAGTAATCGGCAACCTAGAGAACATCCTCTTCCTTACTTCAATTTCATCAACCGTGACTTCAAGAATCTTCTATGGTGGCCTTTATGTTTGAACCTCCTCGGCTTAACCCAATTGATGTTATAGTGCGGGTCATAGTGTCAGCCGGGTTTGTATGATATGAGAAGTGATAAATTGAAGCTCACTCTCAAATTTCCTAGTCACCGATCAAGGACACTCATCCGAAAGGCTCATCACAATTGGAAACTCTATCCCCCCTTTCTTCTTCTTCTTTTGGATTTTGTCAAAGGCAAGCAACTGTCTAGATATCTCTAGCATTATTATTCTATCTGTTGGGTACTTAGGCAGCCTATAAGGGTATGAAGAAAATCCTTGCAGCCTAATGTATGAAAATCTTGGAAATTGAATAAACCAGCACCCATACCTTTCAATCAGCTCTTGGGCATCTCTAGAGATTCTGTGGTGTAACCTCTCCTGAAGCAGCCTCGTGATGTACATGGTGAATGAATCGTTGACACGTTTATAATAGGTTGTGCTCGACAGGTGCAACTGCATACACGCCTCATGGATTTTGAACTGGTGAGAGCCACAACCGACGGGTTCTTTATAAGAAATCCCCTTGTACCTTGTCATCCGTGCCAACATGTAAACAAGATAGGAGCTCATGTAAAACGTTTTAGTCCTCCTCAGGCTCAGGAGCTACTCATGTATATTATCGCTGATCATCTCAGCCCAATTGACATAATCCTTGCCTTCTAGCACCAGGTTGATGTAATAAAACATCCAAGGCTCGAAAATGTAGGACTGTGGGCAACCACCAACCCTGCTCAGCAACATGATAAGATCACAATATTCCTGTTTCAGGTCCTCTGCTATGATCTGCTTTGGCAACTTCGTTCGAGAAGGCTTTGGAGTGCTCATCCAGTGAGTGTTAATTGTATCCATGCACCGTTCAAAAGCAGAAGCATACATCCGCTCCGCTCGCTCCCTGGACTTGTAAATCATGTTTCTGTACCGATCCCAAAGCTTCACCTAATGGCCACGGAGTAAGATTGCGCACTTGGCTATCCGGGTGACATGATCGACCGGTGTTCCTTCTTCTCAGAGTAGCTGGCGACTCCATTATAAGCTCTGAGCACTAAATGGCTGGCGGAAAACCAGCAGCCGCATATAATCCACTTCGGACGATGTTGTGCGAAGTGACCGAAGCCCGATGACTTCCAATCCCGAACAGCCTGTTCTTGAAGGTTTCCAAGTTGACAGAGCCCAGGTTAGTGTCCGTCAACTTGCCCAGCTTTGAAATGAACTTCGACTCCGGCATAAATGTTTTGCTGAGCTTCTTGATCGTAGCCTGTCTGGAGGCACCATTGTCCTTCCCGGTTGTCCTCGCTTCAGCCATCTGCAACATAACAAATGTTCATCAGCAATTAAATTTAATAAAATAAGGCATGATAGGGGCTGCAGTCGAATTCTAGACGCTGTAATAACTCTCGTGTTTGCAAACCTCAGCTTCTTCTCTTGAATATATTCGAATTCCGACACTTAGAACAGATTTCCAAGTGAATTTTGATGACTTTACTTCACAATCAGCAATCCACAACTTTAAACTTCTTAACTTTGCAGTTCAAACCAGCAATCAGCAATCTTGCAAGTTCGTACTTTTGAGTTCTCAGCAACTTATTTCAAGGCATCTTTCTTTAACTTGCAACTTCAACTTAATCAATTTTCAGTCACTAGCAAAGTCGTACCTCCTTTTTGCTTCAACAACTTCCTCCAATCAGCAAGGGGCGTCCTCTTTACTTCAGCAAACACCTCTCGGCAACTCAAGGCGTACCTCCTTTTTGCTTCAAATTTGATTAACTCTTATGTGCGCCTCTTCAGCAAATGCAACTCCTCAGCAAAATTCGAATTTCAAACTCTTCAAGCAACAATTCACTGCAACACTTCACTCTCAGAGCAAGTTCGACTTCTCCAGTTGTGAAAACAAGTGAAAAACATCTTCATTTTATAGCCAAAACTCGAATTCTAGAAGAAGTTAATTTTAGCCAGTGCCATTAAACTCCACTACTCCACTTCAAGAATTCGAATTTTCCCTCTCTGGTGTTTCTGACACTTGTCTCCAGTCGTCGGGAATATTATTCTTCTAGAAACTTGACTTTGACTGGCGTTCTGGATTTTGCTTTCGAAAATTTAATTTAATTCATCTTTTTTACTCACCAGCCGGAGCTCTGTCACTTGAATTCGAAATTTTAACTTCATCATCTGCTCTGGAAAATTCATCCTCGAAGAGTTTAATCAAAATTATCTAGGCAACTCCCTTCAGATTCATCGTTCGAAGAAAATTCACTTTGAAAACTCATTTTATTCATGTTTGCCTTAGAAAATTTAAAATTTTCCCTTAGGAAAATTCACAATTCGAGTACCGATTAAATTCTTCACTGAAAAGGTGTTGGCGAAGCTCAGAAGACTTGGAAATCCATCTATCATCACGAATGTTCAGTACCCAGAAGCAAATTTTCTTCAGAATGCTCTGAATTCATGGGTACCCAACGAACGGGTTCATTTAATTTTTCGAATTTGAACCTTAGAAAAAATATTATTTTCACCATTTTAAATTGATTCTTCGCCTGTGATCACTCTGTGTTGCTCTGACTTCTTGAAAAAATTCGAATCACCTTGCAATATTATCCATCTTCCGGCCTCATCACTGAGAAAAGTTGCTCGTGCTCCGGAAAATTTATCACTCTGAGATCCAGGCGTATTTTCCAAGGAAAATAAATTTGCCTTAGAAAATATTTTAAAATCATCTTGCACCTTTGAAAACTTGCCTTAGAAAATTTTTATTGCCAATGGAGAGGAATTTCTATCAACTTCATTTGGAAAATTTTATTCATTCCCGGCACGTCTCACTTCATTTGTATTTCACTCCACACTTAGGAAATATTCCAACGCCTTAGAGGACATTTTAAAATCACCTTAGGCGCCTAACACACTTTATTTTATTCTCAATGCCTTGAAATGCCTTTGAAAAATTTTCCAACACCTTATAACTCCCTTACTCTAGGCGCACACTTCACTTAGTATTTTATTTCACACCTTGGAATATTTTCTAACACTCACCACTTCCAACGCCTAGCAAGTTTATTTTGACTTCACACGCCTTAGAAAATTTTCTAACACCTTATGACTCCCATCAACCTTTGGCGCCTAGCACACTTGAGAGGAAATTAAAAAAAATCACGCCCAACATTCACCTTGGGCGCATTCTTGATGTGGAGGAGGATAACGCCTCACTTTACCTTGAATTCACCACGCCTAGATAACATTTTTACCTTAATTACTACCCTTATTCACCATTTACCATCCAAACTTGGGCGCATTTGAGCATGTCCACTGGATGACCTTTCAACTTCACCTTTTTGTCTTGACATGCACTAGTTTGGGCGCATTTTGCCTATGGAGGAGGACGAGATTCTTTGACCTTGTTGACTTTCTCTCCCCTTGAGCGCATTTTGATGTGTGTGAAGGATGAACTTTTCCAACGCCTCAAGAGTGACTCTTCAGCTTCCAAATTTTGTCTTCACATGCACAAGTTTGGGCGCATTTCACCCCTGCTACAGGATAAGCTTGTATTTTGGGCGCATTTTGCTCTTGCTGGTGGATGAAAACGTTTGACTTTGCTTTGACCACCTTGTCTTTTGGGCGCATTTCACCCCTGCTACAGGATGGGCGCATTTTGGAGGGTGAGGCGGATTTCCATGCCTTAGAAACTTTTTCAACTTTTCCCTCTTTCTTTTTGGGCGCATTTCCTCATACCTGCAGGATAAAAAATGTTGACTTTTGTTTGACTTTCCTGCCTTGGGCGCATTTTGCCCTGTGTGAAGGATGAACTCACATTTTCAAAAAAATTTCTACGCCTCTAGCTGAGATGGGCGCATTTTCCTATGCCTGCTGGACGAGACTCCAGACTTAGACGAATTTTTATCATCCTCGCCAGCTTACGTGCCCTGCTATTTATAGTAAGTTCTCTGAATTTGGACTTCTGAAGCTCGGAATGGCCTGAAATTTTAAACATAGCATCCTCATGCCTTTATCAACTTGTCGACACTGCCACTTTTAGTCACCCTGCTATTTATAGCCTGTTTCTGAGGGTGGCTTACTATAAATAGTAAGTTCTTGTTTCTGATAGCTCCCAAGCTCGATCGAGTTGAAATTTGAATGAGGCGCTCCTCACCACGTGACCTGCTGGCTGACACTGACGCATGCAACTGATTTACTATTTTTAGCATGTTTCCAATTTGACTTACTATAAATAGTAAGTGCTCCGCTTGACTTGAAATTTCACCAACAGATAGAAGAACTGGACGTAGTGGTTTACATCGGATTTTGAAGATTTTGACTTTTGATGCCTATTTTAGGCTCCGAAACCCTAATTTGCATTGCATGCGAAAGATCTCCGTTTGCCTTCGCTTTCTCATGATTTCGTGATCACGAACTTTGGTGGCACTGCCGACACACTGCTAAAATAGCAAGTTCCTTACTGAGTGAGAATCCTCATTTGCATGTCACACCATCGCGAAGCTTTAAAACCCATCAGGAATCAACATGCAAAAGAAACCTCGACATGCAAACCCTAAAAATAGCCTCGGAAGGCTGAATCTGAAAGTAGTCATCTCGACTTGCATGTTACATCATCGCGAAGGTCTCGAAAAACCCAGAAGGAATATCCAGACATGCAAAGAAAATCTCTGCATCTGGACCCTGAAATTCGTGCCGGAAGCCGGACCGCTAAAAATAGTAAGTTGTCCGTTTTTGCTCAAATTTGGTATGCAAGCAGCCTGATACGCTCTGAATGCAGTGTGATGATCGGAATCTCAAAATAGCTGACAAACTGCCCTGAATTGCAGACTTACTAAAAATAGTAAGTACCTCAGAATCTGATGAAACTTGGCTGAAAACCTGCTGGATGCCTGCTGACAACAACATTAAGTTCAATTTTCAATTTACTCACTTTACTTGACCCTGAATTGACCGTAAAAGTTCAAAACCCTAATTTTAGACTTGGCCAATATTTCGCGCTTAAGCTCAACGACGGACACAACCCCCCCCCCGAAAGACGGACACCAGAAAAGAGACAGAGCGAGAGAGAGAGAGGAAAACCCAAGCCAAAAGACCGGAATGAGCAAAATTTAGGGGGTCCCCATCTTGAATGGGGCGATGTGTGAAAAGGTCACAACACGTACCATCTCAAAGGTTGGGCGTTTGAGTCTCTAGGTGAAATGCCTAGTTTTGGATGCTAAAACCTTTATCATCTTGGATGGTTGGAATTGACTTATTATTCAAATGCATCAAAATGGTGGAGAAACTTGCTTTTACAGCCAGACATCCATTGTAGGAGGTTTGCCAGTTGGCTGTTATACATATCAGAATTTGCAAATATTCATTGCTTTGAAGCGCGGGTATGTTTGTGTTCTTTTAGCGAAAGAAATGGAAGTCTGATTTGAATATATTTAGTGTATTTGCAGAGCTTTAATAAATCAGATTTAAAGTATTGAAGTATCTCTTCCCTCTACTTCCGTTGTTGTGCATTGTATATGTTAATTTGCATTTTCTTTTAATTACCTAGCAAGTTCTTGAAAAACCTCAAACAAATCAAAACAAGTAAAACCTTGAAGAACAATCAATCAAACAAGGCAGAAAATTTGTGTTAGCAATAAGGCAAAGACCCAACACCAAAAAAATTCCTAGTTTCAGATGCAACAAAGAAATACTACAAATATTAGCACAAAGACTAGTTTGCATAAGACAATGTAAATATCATGTATCAACCCAATATCATTCGAAAATGAAACCAATTATAGAGATAAAAGCATACACGTTCACACAGGAATAAGCATAAACATATGAGAAAACTTAAACACATTGATCTAAGATTCTCAGATTACCTCCATAAACTGGACGCGCATAGACGACTAGTGATTTCAAATTGTTGAATTATATTCAAAATATAAGATACTAGGTTTTTTTTAAAACTAACTAGAGAGTTCATTTGGTTCCAAATACAAATATAAGTAAGCGGATGAGTAACCGCTTTTTTCACCCGTAACTACCCAAAAATAAAGAGTTTTTCAAAATAATGATGAAAAATTAAGACAACTGAAAGGTCATGATGGTGGCGCTTCGTTCATAGGTTCTATTGATGCAGCAAGCCTTTTACACAAAGCTTGGAAAGCCTTAGGAACATGTGGCAGTTCCTTGTGTTGAGGGATAGTAATGTTCCCCATTCGTAATTTCTAGGCCATTTGATTGTCATGATCAGCTTCAATTCTTTGGTCGTATGTCGCTGCCAATCTAGCTATTTGAAACAAGAATAGGTTTATCATGCTAAATTTTCTCAAACTCTCGACATCAAAGGGTTGGGTGCTGAGGATCCCATCAATTGTCTTCTTAAAGTTTTCCCTTAAGATTCCAACATCTTCATTACTACCACCTTCCCAGGTAGGTTGCAAAGCAAGTGCAACGAGATTCTTATGAACTTCTCCTAAGATTGCATTGCTTTCAGTCAGCATCTTGTTAAGTTCTTGCAAACCTTGCTTTGCAACCTGGAGTTTCCATTCCACACTTTTATTCCAAATCGTGCAACAACCATCAACAACATTGGGAATGATTTTCTCACTGCCAGTCTCTCCATTCCCATATTCAGCATTGCTTTGATTTCATTTATGTAGTCCATAACACTTCTTTCTCAACAGCAACAATATCTTTTTCCATTTCTGTTTTCAAAACATACTCTCTGATGAATCCTTAGCAATTATGAGATGATTTGATTACCTTTGTTTACTATGTCGTTCCTCCATTCTTCTACGACCTTTCCAAACACTTTGAAACTTTGCATTTTTCTTACTACCTCTTTTCCCATCATTGATGTTGGATCAAAAGAAAATTCGGCTTGAGAGATTGGTTTAGGAGTAAAATCAATAATTGACTTCAAGCAGTCAGTTAGGACCCCGACCTGATTTTTCTATTCATCTTTGCTTTTCTTGTCTTTGCTAGTTCGCTCAACTAACCTTGCTGTTGACACTTGGAAATTGTGCACATCTCTATCTCTTGTGGAAGGAACCAAGTTTATCCTGGCAACGTCAAAATCACTTGTAGTTGCTTGGGTGATTTCTTTTTGTGTAGTGGGGAGAGAAACTTTCGGACATAAATTCCCTATATTATCATCCTCTATCAATCTGGAGGTAGTCTTCAATCTCTTGGACTTGGGAATCCTCTGGAGCAACTGACCCGCCATGTCTTGCTTTGGGAGATCTAATTGTATTACCTTTCTTTTCTTTGATATTGTATTTTCCAACCATGTTGAGGTTGAAGAAACAATAACAGCCTTAGAACTAGAAGAATCAAACAAGGTTCTCCTTATTGAAGGGGTGGCAGTTTGCACATCCTTTGGTGATGAAGGTGGAGTAGGCCCAATTCTTAAAGGCTCATTCACTTCTTTGACAGGAGATGACCTACGAAATGAGGAAGAGGTATTGATGGAAATATTACCTATTTCTTCTTACCCCTCAGCAACCTCTTTATCTTTACCCAATTGAGGCAAATCAGGAACATCCTCTCCACAAGTCTGTTTGGACAAATTCCTCTCTGGAGGCTCATCATCACCATCACCTTGAGCTCTTGATGACATCTGGTGTGAAGCTAACCCTGAAGTCCCTGAGATTATAGGGGTTGAGTATTTTGTAGCCTAGTTTGAGGGCGTTACTACTCTATTTTCTTTTTAGCAACCCATTCCTCTCTCCTCTTTAGAACACTTGTACTTTTCACCTCAATTGTTTCAATTTCTTTGATACTCCAATCCATGGCAGTAATGGGTTGAGTAGATATATGTTCTGTGAAGATTGGATCCAACAAATCTGATCCATCATCCTCAATGCCTTGAACATCCCATTTCAAACCAAATATTATTATCTGTCTTAAAGACAGTCTCATCCAACTTCTTCTCACCTCATTCATCAAAACAATTGGCCCAATAATCTTCTAAGTCAGGCATTTGATGGAAACCTAGACTTAGTTTTAAATTATTTTTCACATAATCTTTACTATCGAGGGGAAAACATTCATTATAAAACTTTCGAGTATATTTAGTCAACTCCCTTTCAATATTCAGGGCATCTAACATAGAATTGTAGGTGAAATAACCAAATCCCACAGGAAACTGAATGGTCAACCTCTTGTGTTCTCAACATCTTTTGTTTACATACTGAATTGTCTGCAAACTTCAATCATCACAAACTTATCTTCTGCATACCTTAGAAGTTTAAAGGAAAGCCACTGAAGCTGCCAACCCAAATGTAAGAGAACCTTTGGAATTGAATAAAGTGATTTCCATAGATACTAACAAATTGCAAGCTTCTGAAGTAACCCTCATTTCAATCTTTCCCTGGATTTCCTGAGTCATTCTCATGGTAAATGTAACATGCCCATTGTTCTACACAGTAACTTTCCTATGTTTTAACCTCAAGTAAAAGTTTGAGGCATCTAACCATGATGAGCAATAAATTTTTTTCCTTTAATATAAAGATAATATGCACATTTGAAATAAACATAACTTTCCCCATTGCATTTATCAAAGTATTACAACTTTCCAATATATTGATAACATAGTAAATAATTCATGATAACATTTCTCTTTTACAATCTTTCCATAGACATGGATACAAAATACATAAACAAGGCTCTGCGGAGCTTATTGGCAATAGATGTACGAATGGTCCAGTTAATCCCCCTTCAAATCTTGGTCGCTCACTGATGAGGAGAAGCATCACTCAAGCGCTTTTCCGCCAACCTTGGACTAATTGCGGTCCCCCGCACATCTATCAAACTGATAGATGGCCCAACCCTTCGACGAAGAGATTGGTTTGGTAACCTCATAATAACATGACCTTTTCTGAGTTTGGCAGTGTCCGAGCTTGGCAGTGTGTCCTAAACGTTTCTAGATCTATCACACAATGGCTACAACCTACACATATGACAATTCCTGTCTAGTACATAAATTTGGAACACAGTGAACTGACAGTGTAAACAGTGGCAACTTACAATACTTTGGCCAAAGTATTCATCACCCAAAATTATGGAGTGGTCATCACACGCTCACCCACCTTCCTACCTCAATTTGTATTTGACCATTCATAACCTATGCATAAGCTATTCCCTTCACTGGATTATCCTAACCCCCGGAATAACCTATTACCTCTATGTATAACTAAACACATTTGCTAAGTAATTCATAGTAACTCTAAGACTCAACTAGTGTAAACATTAGTTATGTAAGCGATATCCCTAATATAGTATTTAATTCCCACAATATCCACCCATTACTTAATATGGAATATGTACAAACACTTCAAGCACTATAGATCGTTATACTAAGTACAACAAGCTTCCTTTCACTATCACAAAAGAATTGAATAATCTTTCACTAATAAGCAATAGAACTAACTTCCCAAATAAAACAAACAATGTCACACAATCTTTTCAAATACATAAAACAAAGTATAAAAGAGTAGGAATCAACATGCTTGATTATGCAATGCTCCAATTGATCGAATTTGTTTCCCAACACAGCCTTCCCAAAACAGTAAGCAACTCCCAAATAACTTTCTCCCACTTTTCGAATGACTCCCTCTCAAAATCCTCTCTCAATTCTCTCAAAAACTCTCTCACAACTCAGGAGATCAGAATATAATAACTCAAAAAATCACAGCAAGAATGCAGATATGCGTCCAAATAAGGTAAATAGCTCCTCTATTTATACACAAAGATCAGCAACTAAAGGCTAGAAACAAGGTATCAAGAATGACACTTCTCAGCTCAAATGATTTGACTCAGCAAGGTAAAGAAAAGGTGGCAGCTAAAATTGATGCACAACAAACAAATACACAGCCACGGTGAATGGGTCGATACTCAAATTGGACAGCAAGAATGATAATAAAAAATGCAAGGTAATTGCCTTCTACAGGTCGACTTACTTGGCCAGCTGCATATTTGACCACTTCCACATATTTCAAAATGCTTCACAATCTGGAAATTCATATTGAAAAATAGACTTCTAATCGATTCGTATCATTCTTAGTTGGCACTACATTATGCCATTCGCGCCATATAACATGGGTCGTTGTTTGTTGTTTGACTTGGTCGACTTACTTCCTGTACATGAGTATTTACTGTTGTTTTTCTTTTGACAAAGTCTTTGGCAGCTTATTTCATTAAACTCAGCACTTTAAATGCTTCTAATATTACCAATGTTTATGCGCTATTTAATACACTATTCACATATCTATTGCTACGCGCAATACTTAGCTTTTGCTATGTGCTATATTGATAATTAAGTGCTATATATATATATATACATAATTTACTGGTTCATAGAGTTGTATTATTCAATATACGAATACACATATGTATCTTTATATTTCATTATAATAATGTATGCATATATATACATATATATTTATATACTTGTATGGATGTTTCCATTATGTCAATACATACACATGTTAATATATATATGTATATACTCATATACTATTTATATATATCATACTTTGATATTTAAACACATATTTACACCATCTTATCGATCGACATATATACATGGAATACCTTGTCCAATCGATATTCCCATGCTTATGGGTAATCCGTCCATAAGCATGCATAGATACGTCTATCTACGTATACTCATGCATGTAATTACTCGTGTGTATGAGTTTATCATTGACACATACATATATACATATATATACACTTTTTATGTATATATATATCCTAATGATTAAATAGAAACACATAAAGAAGAGCTCACTCATCACGAAGAGACTCAACATTGTAAACCCCTAAGCAAGAACATTCACAAATAAACCACAAGCAAGAATAAAGGTAACTTACTATTTCCCAACTATTATCCCAACTTGACCAAACTAGAAGTGGGTGTGTGAAAGCTCAGTTTAGGTCTTTATCAAAGGTTACCAGACCAAGTTCTTCTCCCTAAGTGATACTTCCCCTCTCTTCAGGAGGCTTGATTCAATTCTTGCATCCAACTTAGTACATTGCAATAGTAGTCAGTTGAAAACAATATATTCATTTGCATCAAATATTTCACAATTAGAATCTTTCCATAACATCAAATTGAATCAGCATTTATTCTTCATATTTCTAAAACACATAAAACATAAATACACTCATTTAAAGCATTTTCACCCAACTAGGTAAAAGTAAATAAGTAGTAGCACAACGGGGTGTAACAGTAAAGACATTAGAAATCCTTCTGTGATGAAGGAAAATCTTACTCAACTATAGTTTGTAATAATACTTGAAGATTGGCACCTTGTCACGGGGCAAGGCACTCAATCTCAAACCTAGCCAGGGCCTAGTACTGGTGATGGCGTAGATCAAATATGAAGACATGTGAAAGGATATATTGATTACAAAGAAAACGAACAACTCATGCATCCAGTCACTAATAAACTGGGCCCAATCCAAAAATTGGTTCCCAACAAGTACAATTTGGATGAAGTACATCCTATCTTCCAATTCATGTGCCCTTTCGCTCCCTCTCAGCTTGTGTATCAATACAACAATATCTGATATTTTATCAACAAAATGATTTCTATGTAAATTCCTCAACAATTGGGATTTACCTCTCTTGGGTTTAGTTAGCCAATTCTTTGCAACTTCATTACGGTAGAGACTCTTCTTGGCTAAGAATTCAATCTATGAATTGGTAAAGTCGAGAGCCGAGAATTTTACCCTTTTTGGAATCTTTAAACATGAGGCAAAAGTAGTCCTTTGGAGTTTAACTACTAGCCTATTGTCTTCAGTCCTAATTTCATGGGTCCGAGAGTCATAATGTCTAATGCATTCAATGACTAAATCTGGGCATTGAATTACTACAGGAAATGCAACTGCTTCGATCAATCCACTGGCAACTACTTGTCATGTGATGGGCTAGGGATTTGGTTTGTTGACCTCCTTGAATTCGTCCAAATTTTCCTGCCCTAATTTGGTATCCCCTATTTCTGGTTGTAATGTCCCTTGAAGAATCTGATGTAATTTTTCAGTTTGCTGCCTTGGACATTTCGTCAATCACTTGTTTGGTTAATGTTGGTAATTGGTTTTCTGTTTTGTTCTCCTTGACTTGTACGATGAAATGTAGCATTAAAGACTAATCTATCAATGCCAAAGACTATCAATGCAACCAGAAATGCAATGCAGATTCTTTTCAAATTTCCCAATGCAAATATATGTTTGAGAATACATGTAAAATCTCAGTTACAGCAATGGGGCATTATGTCAAACAGTTTGTATGTAAGTTCTAGACTTCATATTTTTGCGAATGATCTTCACTTTGATTACAATACTTGTCATTACAAATGAAACCCCAGCTACAGTACAATGTCTTTGAAAGTGCAGACTCAAATGTAAATACAATGATGTTATGACTGTAGGTGCAACTGTCAGCTATTACAGATATCCAAATACAACCTACACTGCTGTTTATGACAGCAGTTGAAAGAACTAATAACCAGTGTTCCTCTAATGCAATCACTAATCCAAATGACTGTAAAGTTGACCATAAACTAAATGATTTACAGTATTAAAAGAACCTGGTTGGACTGAAGATGGCAGCGACTGTAGCATGAGCTCTAGACCATGTTTCCTCCTCAACAATAACCCGTCACTCCAGCTGATAAAATGATGACGATATCCAAGGTCATCTGTTGCTGCCAGGAGAGCTGCGTCTATTTTTCTTCACCAAATTCGAACATGTTCGGCCAATAAACATTGAAATCAACAATATAGTCGACTTGATGTGTCTTATGTGGCAATCTCATCTTTGACTAATAAATATATTCAACTGTGTCTTATCGTTGAGTCTTGGTTGTTGGTATTCTCTAGCAGTTTCAAATGCACTATCTCAATAAAATTTATCTTCCACGTTGCCTCCAGTCAATATGAGACAGCTCAATATTATCTTGATACCTTTTATCTCTTTGTCGCTTCTCATAAATTGTCTTGGCACCGATAGTAGCTCCCAATATATTTTCTATGCTAGTCTTTTAGAAGATGCGATTTCCTCAATATACGTCACTCCTTTCAGAAATATCAATTTCTTGTATTCAAATGATTTGTCTTATTCGAACTGCACAGTCATTCCTCCAAGTGGTGCCTATAGAAATTCAAACCAGCTTATAACCTTTTTGTCTTATCTGTCAGATTTGACCCTCCTATGATAAAAGTCGACGCCAGATGCAGTTTGATAGAATATCGAACCTTCACAAGTAATTGATATAATTTCTGGCACCGTTTGTCTCTTTAGATATAATTTATTCTTGTATTTCCGACTATTTGTCTTCTAGTCTAAGGTGTCAGAATTTGTCTTCTCTTGAAATAACCTTTTTACCTGCCATCGGCCTTCCTTATTTGCTTCCTCAAATTCGATTTATTCTAGCACCCACTCAGGCAACATATGACTTCCTTGTTTGTCCTTTCTACAATTTGTATTTTTCCCAGCTCAACAAATAAATATCCAGTCTTCAATAAATTGACACCTCCAGCCAAATATTGATATTTCACTTCAAAATGCAAATACTACAATTCTGTAATAGATTTCTTCAAGAATCGAATACCTCCAGAACTGAAAAATGATCAAACTTCAATAACCAATCGATTTCTCCAAATTTGGCCAAAGGCCACAAAATTTGCACAAGTGAGAAGATCGAAATAGCTCCTCCCAAAATGTCCAACTAGGTTTGTTGTTTCACAAATGAAACCGGAACCCTAGAGTCTTCAACACTCTAGCCATATTGCCAAGCATTCAAGCTTACCAATGTAGTAGAAAAAATGTCAACAACCAAGATGCCCAAATGCAAGGACAAAAGCTCCTTATAAAGATTTTCCATCAAGTCTCCAAGAAGCTTCTAGAATAAAATATTATTTTAGTCACTTAAGTGACTTTATGATTTATTATTTTATTTAGTCACTTTAATATTAAATTAATTAAATATAAGGTCACCTTTTAATATTTATTTATTTGATAACCTTATAAATAATTAATTTAATGATTGCTCCTTATTGCTCCAAATTGGGGACATGACAGTCCTTCCTTCCCAAATATTGCTTTCCCTCAAGCACTCTGCGACTGCCATCCCAAGACCACTGCCATAAAATCTGGAGTTTGCCTATCCACCACCCGCCTGGATCCCAAATCATCTTGAGAAGAACTCCTGCCAACAACCTCTGAAAAAAACGTAGGGCTCCAACACTATTCAATCTCATCAATTTGTGAAGCCAACAATCAATCAAGAGAGCTCCTGGAATCCAGTTGGACCAAGTCTCCAATTCTTGCTTGGATTCATCATCTGAAGTTAACGGTATATCGAACCCAAGTGAACCCAAACTCCTTTTCTTCAACCCACCTTGCTGTGTGTGTAATGTCATGGTCACATCCCATACATGTGGGTCGAGGGAAAATTGATGAACACACCTAATAATGCAATCAAGATGGAATTCTCCTACCTGTGCTAATTGAATACCTGAGTAATCATGTGTATTCCTCGCCATACTACCAACATCAAAAGATGACTCACCACCTAATGCAGAAAAAGCAACATCATCAACATCACCATCATGAATACCATCTACTCCTGCTCTGAGCGGTCTCTTGTCCATATCACCTAGCTGCCCATGATACATCCTGATGATGGAAAATGCCCTCCATTCGCTTCGCTGATGCAACCTTGGGTGCTCTTTCTACCTTTCCCCTAAGCACCACTTTCCGACCATTAGCTGTCCTAAACTTGAGTTCCATCTTCTTGAACTTCTGTGAATATTCACCCAATGAATAGAGCCACTGAATACCCAATATGGCATGGGTATCACCCAAATCCAACACATAGAAATCATTAGTAATCTTATAATTGCCTAGTGTGATACTCAATTGAGGAACCTTCATTTTGCATGCCAAGTTATGACCACCAGCCACCATGACACTAAACCCCTCTGAAATATTCCGAGCCAAATTTTTCGTTTTTCAATTAACAGATTACAACATTACAAGCAAGTACCCGTTAAGGTTAGAAGATAAACCCAAACGTACTGAAACAACTCTAACCAGTATGGCGCCGATGATGGCGAGCATTGGTCAGAGGGTCTTCTACTCTAAATGCTTGAAAGGGAACTCAACGTCAAGTATGTGCTACCCAATCCAATGCGGAGTGAGGGGCGACCATATGACGGAGTGATTACAATGACAATGCTTGAAAAGACAAAGCGGAAAGCTGGGAATACTCAACACCTAGAATGTGCTTTCTAACCCAGACTGGGATAGTAGCTACCATAGGGCGGAGATTAATTAAAACAACATCAACTACTGAAAGTAAGACGAGCATTACAATTGATAAAGCAAGAATCTAAATGGCTGTCAGTACTACTGCCAGCTTACAATATAAGTAAAGATATCTTACTAACAATGTGAATCAGCATATCACAGTTTTACAACAATATTAAAGAATGCTTTGCTGATAAGTAAAGCTAAAAATGAAGAATACCAACAAATCCAACCTCTTTTCCACTTGAACAATTTCCAATGATACCACCGCGAAGACTTGGAGAACTTTTCACACCCGTCCAAGGATGAAGATGCGGATTACTCCAATCTGTTTGACAGTCCTGTATTTTTCATCACATACCAGCAGCATATAGATCTCTTTAAAACTCGCAACTCACTCTTTACTCATTCAAATTGCCGGATATGAATTGCAAACCACTAATAGACTAGAGGCGCTCAAGTTAAGAGCATGAAACAGATTTAAAAGGCAGATTACAAGAAATGCACAAATCCCAATGCAAATGAATGGTACGGCCCAACTGAAAGGGGCGACTTCTCTTTTAAAAATCAGAATCCCTCAGAAAAATCTACAAATTGGCATACATGGGCGCCATGACCAGCTAGAATGAGTTATGAAATACCCACAAAGAGTTTTTTGTCCTTTTTTGATTTATGAGATAAAATATGGATCTGCTGTAGCAAATAATGCAAAAAGCCAGAACTTCTAATATGCAAGAAACAACGCTATATAAGAAAATCCTACTACAATTATCAACTTCAACAACAATGCAAACCTCACTAATGAATCACTCATAAGCATACTAAATTCTCCACTAGATGCTATCTCTCAAGCATGAAGTCGAGCCCAGACTAGGAGGCATTCATTCCTCGAAAAATTCCCGCAACCGTTTCGGCAGCATAACATTAGCATAGACCAAAGATCGTAAATGATGCTCCGAGACTCCTTTTTATAATTCTCCAGTTGACTTCACAAACCCTAAAATCCGCTTTTAGGTCAAAATCCAATCTCCTCAAGGATGGGCGTACTTTCTCTTCAAGGCTTAAGATATAATATTTTAAATGAATATCATACTTTAATAATTACGCCCTTCATAACATTGCTTTGACTTTGGGAATAATTAAAATAATCTCTTAATGAGGGCGCCACCCTCAAAAACCCACCTTTTTAAAAACAACATTAAGTCATTAAATCTAAGCCAAGGGGTCAACGTTAAAATATAATATTTAAACGTGACTTTTTAATTAAATGACTTAGCTTATCCTTCTGAATGTGCCCTGAAGCCAATACTGAGCAAAACATCTGACCAAACTGAAACAGGAAGTCAACCGAGCTGAACTCAACTGGAAAGCTGCCAAAAATAGAATTTACTAAAAATAGTAAATTCCAAAAGTGCTCTGAATGCCGAGATGATCATACCACTGCGAAGCTCTCTGAAAACCCAGAAAGGATCCGCAATTGAATCCATTATCTCAGAGCAAATACCTCCTCAAAAATAGGAAACCCTAATTTATCTTCCGACTAGCCTTCGGGTTCCCAAAGAAAAGGCCAACGGTCACTGGAAAGATCAGGTTTGAGAAGGGGACATTACAATCCGCCCTTCCCAAAATTGCTTGTCCTCAAGCAATACCACCACAACTCCAGTAATTTGGAGACTAATCCATACGCAACAAGTATGATCCCTGGTTCCCAAATGCGTCTCAGGAAAAACCCACCATGCCAATGCTGCACCACTTTGATCACATCAATGAAAATATCATGCCAATGCTGCCCTGACTCCCCTTGTAACTCCAAAGTGTTACCATCTATGATGCTCAAACTGAAAGATCTTAAAGGAGGGAAATCAAAATCATACAACATCTCATGTCCCCGATCCCCCCAATTAACAGTATCAACCATACTACTGTCAATCACCATTCTAAGCAATAGGAGAGATAGACTACTCAAATCAAAATCGAACTCCTCCCCATACCTCCACATGGTAACAAACGGGACCATGACTGCAAGTGTGACCTCTACAAATCTTCTTGCAAGGAGGGAAGCAATCCATTGCAAGAGCTCAACAAACTCATACTCATGTCTCCGCATAAAGCTACCATGCCTCAGCTGAATTATACTGGCACAACCATGAAGACTACAGAAAACAATCATAGTTCCAACCCCATGAGTCTCCGAATGGTGAACCAAAGCATGTGAGCTACTGCTGTCATGAATCAATCCTGAGAGTAAACTGTCAAAGTTTACATCATCAACCATCATAAGATGAATTTGGAGAGTAGGAAAAGTGTGAAGGAACAAATAATTGCTGCTGATCAAGGCTAGGATCAGCGTAGTGCAATCTGATTCTTGAGTCCTACCCAAAGGAAAACAACAACACCACTCAAGATCCCAAACGTGAGCATGTGAGATGACCATCGAGCTGTAAGGTGACACCTCCAAGGTGGTTGGAAAAAACCCTAGATTCATCTCCATGAGAGAACTACCACCTCTTTGATCAGGAGTGATGAACCAACTCTCCTGAATGCGAGAAACGCAACATGTAAGGTGGCTGGTCTACCTCAAACCAGCAAGCTCGTGTCTCAAAATCAGCCCTTGTCTGAGCTGAAGGTCACTTCCAAGAACTACCGATAGTTGATCTTTCCAACCCATATTCAAAATTTCTCTCCAATCCATTTGTTGAAGAACAAACGGAACCATCAAGTAGCTGGAAATGAAGGGAACAACATCAACAAGTCTGGAAATTTGTTCCTTATCCCTCCAAGAATCTTTTCCATAAGTAATAAACTCTGACAACCCAAGTTGAGAATCCCAAGCATGGATACCCAACTGAAAGTGATTTTCAACACCCTGCAAAGAAATCTCTACACATTCCCAAGTGCTAGTGAGAACCAAGTGCCTTCTCACGAAACTGATGCCCCATCTAGTAAATCCTTGAAGCTTAACCATGAAAGCTTCCACATTAAGGGAGTATGAAACATAGAGTGGCTTCAATTTCCGCTCCCCAAACTGATCAATATGAATCCAAACATCATTCCTCCCAAGGGATGGATTGTCAAGAGTGCAACTACCAAAGTCTAGTTCACCTTTGTCCCATTCCTCCCATGTAGAACCTTCATCCTCAAAGCCACTTATGCATCTATTACTACTCAACATACGAGGCACATCCTCATGGAGTGATATCGAAGCATCCAAGCACTGGAAACCAGAATCAGTTTCATTCTCCATTTCATCCTCTACTTCATAGAGAGGATTATCATAACTGTTCTCATCACCTTCTTGAAAAAGAGGATTGTCATAAACTTGAAAGTCATCCCTTTCATCTTGCTGCTCCAAATCTGCACATGCAACCTTTGATTTTCTTGTGAAACCTACAAGATCAAACTCCTCTCGAAGACTATCAATCTCATCAATTACTTGCTTGATTTCTCCAGCTCTTCGTGCATCCTCTTGCTCCTTGAAAAGTTTGAAATCTGCGAACTGGTCTTCAACCTTTCTTAGAGCCAGCTGGGTTTCTTTCAAATTGTCCTTTGTTGATTTAAGCTCCAAGGTGAGCTCATCAACCATATTCTCCCTTTCTTCGAAAACCATGAAGGCCTTCTTTGCAGATTCATCGGCACGATCTTGATCTTCAATCAAGTGTATGTATGCTGATTTCAATGTCTCCAAAGAGCCTCTGATAAGTTGCAAGTTAGGAAGAGCAACTTCATCCTTAACTCCACTTCGTCTCTCTTCAGACTGAGCCTTCCAACAGAGATCATCAACCAAAATGTGTGTGCGATCAAATAGGGATAGCGCTTGTACTTCTTTTCCAAAAGATACCTTGCATTGATCTTCCCACTCATGAACATGCAAAGACGGTGAACTGCTGATGGGCTGCAACTGAAAATCAGAACTTCGTTCCTTGCCTTTGCTGCCCTCTTTGCTACTCCAACATTCTTGTACTTCACCACCAACTAGCAGAGAATGCTCATCATCATAAAAAGCATCATACTCCACAAATTCTTCAACCCATTGCTTGCAATCAGCTTCGTGCATTGATAAATCTGATTTGTGTTTAGTAACACTCTCAAACTCTCCATCTTCAAGAGCCATATGGTCTTCTAGCTCTTCTTCTTCATCACTGCCTCCTTGATCAAACATTAGACCAGCATCCAACCTGCTCAAGGAATCATATTTGTCCGCTGTTCGGACAGTTTCTGTAACCACAAATTCCTCTTTAGTGGCTGCAACCACTCCAAAGAGATCATTATGGAATTTTGTGGAACAATCTTCTTCTTCAAAGACAACTTCTCCTCCAAGGGCCACCTCATAGTCTACTGTGCAACCTGGTTCTTGTTCTTCATCAGGATCAAAGGGAAACTTATCCCACACAGGTTCTTTAACATAACTTGATGCCAACACACCCGGATCCCAAATGCTAGTGGGCTGATTAAGATGATCAACTGGAAAAAACTTATCATGCTCCCCTTGTAGTGATGACTCTTTGAATAAGTCAAGTCCTAATTCACTTAAGCTGAAATCATCAAAAAAGTTTCTCTCCAATGGCTCAGTTTGCTGATCAATCCCAAGACCAACAATGTCACCCCCGAAATGAAGTGAAGAATCTTCAATGTTTGTTGTTTGAAAAACTTCATCTTCATTATCTTCTATGGAACCCTCATGAGAGAGTATGTTGCTGATTTTTTCATGTGAGACTTCTTGGGAAGTTAAGACAGCAACACGAGGAAAATCCTTCCTCATCAATTCTTCAGTATGATCTTGCATGAACTCCTTAGACTCATCACCAACATCATCACTTGCTGTCACATGCAAATCTAGGGAAGTATTATGAAGCTCTCCCACACATTCCTCAACTGTCAAGGTTTCTATATCAAGCTTACGATCATTCTGAGGTGACATGTGCACCTTGCTTGTGCCTTCTTCAATATTAGTTGACTGATTTTTCTCTTCGACATGTTCATTTGTGGGCTGCAAACCACAAACAGACACTACTTCTTCCTTCCTTGCTCCTGCAACCATTGTATGTTCTGTTTCCTCCTTAATCATTTTCTTGATGTAGTTGACCATAGCCCGCTTTCCAGGGTGATAAATCACCATCCAATCCAAAAAGGCATCAAAAGAAACACCGTTCTTAAACTCATTTGTCATGCTCTGATAATCTCTGTAGAGTATGTCAGCCTCGTGTTCACATTTCCTCTTGAACTGGCATTCTTTAGAAACCCCAATCAAATCTGACTTCTCAGACTTAGCATAAATTTTTCTGATTCCACACCTTAACTCAAGATCCTTCAATAGCGTATACAGATCATGCATTAACTCAAGTAGAGACTTCTCTGTATTCATCTTTCTCTGTCAAGTGAACTCTGATGGGCACAGGATGGCAGGATCTTGGCTCTGATACCACTGAAATATTCCGAGCCAAATTTTTCGTTTTTCAATTAACAGATTACAACATTACAAGCAAGTACCCGTTAAGGTTAGAAGATAAACCCAAACGTACTGAAACAACTCTAACCAGTATGGCGCCGATGATGGCGAGCATTGGTCAGAGGGTCTTCTACTCTAAATGCTTGAAAGGGAACTCAACGTCAAGTATGTGCTACCCAATCCAATGCGGAGTGAGGGGCAACCATATGACGGAGTGATTACAATGACAATGCTTGAAAAGACAAAGCGGAAAGCTGGGAATACTCAACACCCAGAATGTGCTTTCTAACCCAGACTGGGATAGTAGCTACCATAGGGCGGAGGTTAATTAAAACAACATCAACTGCTGAAAGTAAGACGAGCATTACAATTGATAAAGCAAGAATCTAAATGGCTGTCAGTACTACTGCCAACTTACAATATAAGTAAAGATATCTTACTAACAATGTGAATCAGCATATCACAGTTTTACAACAATATTAAAGAATGCTTTGCTGATAAGTAAAGCTAAAAATGAAGAATACCAACAAATCCAACCTCTTTTCCACTTGAACAATTTCCAATGATACCACCGCGAAGACTTGGAGGACTTTTCACACCCGTCCAAGGATGAAGATGCGGATTACTCCAATCTGTTTGACAGTCCTGTATTTTTCATCACATACCAGCAGCATATAGATCTCTTTAAAACTCGCAACTCACTCTTTACTCATTCAAATTGCCGGATATGAATTGCAAACCACTAATAGACTAGAGGTGCTCAAGTTAAGAGCATGAAACAGATTTAAAAGGCAGATTACAAGAAATGCACAAATCCCAATGCAAATGAATGGTACGGCCCAGCTGAAAGGGGCGACTTCTCTTTTCAAAATCAGAATCTTCTCAGAAAAATCTACAAATTGGCATACATGGGCGCCATGACCAGCTAGAATGAGTTATGAAATACCCACAAAGAGTTTTTTGTCCTTTTTTGATTTATGAGATAAAATATGGATCTGCTGTAGCAAATAATGCAAAAAGCCAGAACTTCTAATATGCAAGAAACAACGCTATATAAGAAAATCCTACTACAATTATCAACTTCAACAACAATGCAAACCTCACTAATGAATCACTCATAAGCATACTAAATTCTCCACTAGATGCTATCTCTCAAGCATGAAGTCGAGCCCAGACTAGGAGGCATTCATTCCTCGAAGAATTCCCGCAACCGTTTCGGCAGCATAACATTAGCATAGACCAAAGATCGTAAATGATGCTCCGAGACTCCTTTTTATAATTCTCCAGTTGACTTCACAAACCCTAAAATCCGCTTTTAGGTCAAAATCCAATCTCCTCAAGGATGGGCATACTTTCTCTTCAAGGCTTAAGATATAATATTTTAAATGAATATCATACTTTAATAATTACGCCCTTCCTAACATTGCTTTGACTTTGGGAATAATTAAAATAATCTCTTAATGAGGGCGCCACCCTCAAAAACCCACCTTTTTAAAAACAACATTAAGTCATTAAATCTAAGCCAAGGGGTCAACGTTAAAATATAATATTTAAACGTGACTTTTTAATTAAATGACTTAGCTTATCCTTCTGAATGTGCCCTGAAGCCAATACTGAGCAAAACATCTGATCAAACTGAAACAGGAAGTCAACCGAGCTGAACTCAACTGGAAAGCTGCCAAAAATAGAATTTACTAAAAATAGTAAATTCCAAAAAGTGCTCTGAATGCCGAGATGATCATACCACTGCGAAGCTCTCTGAAAACCCAGAAAGGATCCGCAATTGAATCCATTATCTCAGAGCAAAGACCTCCTCAAAAATAGGAAACCCTAATTTATCTTCCGACTAGCCTTCGGGTTCCCAAAGAAAAGGCCAACGGTCACTGGAAAGATCAGGTTTGAGAAGGGGACATTACACCCTCAAAGTGTTGTGTCGTTAATTTTCGCTTCATCACTAATGTTGAATCAATGAAGTTATGTGTAGCCCCACTGTCCACCAAAACCGTGATGTGTTGGCCTTGTAGAATTCCTCTAATCCTGAAGGAGTTGAACTTAGGTGCACCTACTAGAGTACCAAGGAAGCCTCCATTGTCCAGCTCCTCATTTGAGTTGTTGCTGTCCTCAAGTCCATGCTTGTCCTCATCCTCACTATCTGACACTACCTCAATGAGATGTACCTTCCCCTTTCCCAAGCAACGGTGACCAGCCACCCACTTTTCCTTACAATGATAGCAAATTCCTTTTTCTCTACATTCCTTGCGAAAATCTTCATCTGTTTTGTTTTTCTTATTGTCTTTCTTATGGGAAGACTTTTCCCCTGTATCAGGAGATGAGCTATGGGGTGAAGGTTTTCTCTTTTGATTGCTTGAGGATTTGCTCTTTTGATTGCTAGACTCCATATCTCTAACCCTTGTGATTGCCTCCTGTAATGAAGTAGGCTTGAGAGCCTTAACCCAACCTCTCAATGGATCCATCAAACCATCCATAAATAGGACTACCAACCTTCTCTCTGAAATATCAGTCACTAGAATAGCCAACCTCTAAAAATCAGCAATGTATGTATCCAATGATCCCTCCTGCTTAAGTTGTGCTAACTCCTTGAAATGGAGTTTTGGATCCTTCACATCGAATCTGTCAATCAAGCACTCCTTGAACTCTGCATAAGATGTAATTTGATCATGACCCATGGTGACTAATCCATGACACCGCCATTCATGTGCAACTCCATCCAAGTGTATTGTAGCATATTTGATTGCTTCATCCTCAGGCATAGGATTGAGCTGAAAATAAGTGTCCACTTTTTGCACCCAAGCTCGTGCTATTGTCTTCCTTGAACCATCATAATAGGTAAAACTCAATTTGCCCACCTTTCTCCTGAGATCATTGTGCTGCTCCCCGTTACCTTTACCTGGTCTATCTCATTCTTAGGTCTATGTAGTCTTTGAGAGACATATCCTGTTGAAAACCAGCAGCTACCCAATCTTGTCTGAATTGATTTTGAAGCTCAAGTATTGTGAGTTCATTGTCTACTTCAGGTTCTTCTCTAGTTGGAAAAATAGGCATCATAGGTCTTGATCCACTTGGAGTAGTACGGTGATAAGCCCTGTTATTGTTGACTGAATTATCTCCATGGCCATTGTTACCTCCATTTGTATTGTTATTATTGCCAATTGAATGTTTTATTAGCATATTCATCATTTTTTCTAAATGCTAATTTGTTCTTCTTTGCTCTACAAGATGTTCCCTTAAGAGTGCGTCACTTGAATCTTCTTTCCTTGGGCTGCCAGTTCCACCTTCACCCATTGTGCTAGCTGATTTTTTCTCACTTGTTGCCTCCCAACATCTCTTTAATTCACCTGAAAGTGTTTGTCATTCCGGAATGTGTGGCAGATTGAACTGTCTTCTACCACCTGTTGTGTAACACTGCCCTTTATTTTGCTTCCCTTGCTGTATACCTCTTTTCTCTTTCACTCATGTACCCCTACAGGCTAGCAAGATTTTTAGCTCTGATACCACTGTAATGTCCCTTGCAGAATCTGATGTAATTTTTCAGTTTGCTGCCTTGGACATTCCATCAAACACTTGTCTGGTTATTGCTGGTAATTGGTTTTCTGTTTTGTTCTCCTTGACTTGTATGATGAAATGTAGCATTAAAGACTAATCTATCAATGCCAAAGACTATCAATGCAATACAGATTCTTTTCAGATTTCCCAATGCAAATATATGTCTGAAAATACATGTAAAGTCTAAGTTACAACAATGGGGCATTATGTCAAACAGTTTGTATTTGTTGGCATAACAACTAACACCTTTGGAGTGCAAGTCGGTATGGACAGCTATGCACACTACATAATGAGTTCTCTTCAAATTAGAGGGGGAAGCTCCCTCATATGCTGAAATGTGTGAAAAGTAAAGTAATCTAACTCCTATCTTTTTGTTCTCAGCTGTAAGAGGCACATGGTTAAGAAAAACCACGAACGTTGCAGCTACGGATTTTCTGGTTTCGTAGATCTCTAACTACAACTAAACTAAATGCTTTAATCTATCCAATCTCCTCAAAAAAACAGAGCATGAGGAAACGGAGCAGGAATGTTCTTATACGATAAACTTTAGGTATAGATTCACAACGTGAATGCAAGGTGGCACAACTATTTTCTCGGCTGGGAAGAAATTTATTAGAAACAAACAAATATACGATAAATTGAGTACAGCTTTACAACATGAGGGAAAGGTGGCACAAGAATTTGCTTGGCTGAATAGGTTTATTGACACACACATCAAACGATAAGCTTTAGGTACAGATTCACAATGTGAGGGCAAGGTGGCTCGGCAATTTGCTGATTTGAATAGGCTTATTAGAAACAAAACAGAGAATAGCCAACTAGGACAGCAAATTGTATAGGTGAAACATGCATACAATAAACAATCAACTAGCCACTATATTTAACTAAGATAAACAAATACCATAACAATAACATGAAGGCAAGGTGGCACAACAATTCATCATCATAGTAAAAGCTCGTGAACATATACAGAACAACAATATTACAGGCAAGGTAGGCACAACATATATTACTATCTCATGCAAAAGTTAATTACAAATGAGCAGAAAGCTCTTATTTATAGACATCAAAGGTGTAGGGAACCCTAAAATCACCTTGAGTCAACTATAGTCTTGCAAGCATGCAAACCCTAATAAAGGAAACTATACAATTAACTGGAAAACTACTATTAGTTAACCGAAACAGGACTAATTTAAATGGACATGTGCAAGCATGCATGTCCTTATTGAAATGAAAACTATGAGAAAACTCCAACTATACAGAGACGATTCCAAAATAGACATAGCATGAAAGGTGGAACAACAAGTTAACTCGTAAAGAAGCGTCGAGTTAACTACTATGTCTGAAGTCTATCCTGAAAGGTGGGATCTGGAGTTCACTGGCCATGATCTCAAGCAAGTAACCCCTCCACGAGGTTATTGACTGCATCACCATCTAAAGGTTGTCACATGTCTCAATTGTCAATTCACTGCTTGTCAACAACTCAAGCAATCCAGGAAATCTCTGCACACTTAAACTGGCATTTCACTGACTGGTAACTCTGGCGGCTTCATAATTGAAGTGATGGCCACCGTTTCTTCTGCAGCTTTACGCTTTTGGCGTTTCTCACGTTTTTCCATGCTTTTCTCTATGGAAGAGTGTTGCATGATGAAACCATGAAGTTTGATTGCGAACCATCTGATTATGAGAAATGAAAACGAACTTGTTGCACATGCAGAATTCCAACGGTATCAACCCTCTAAACCAGCCTTGGAAGACAATCAACTATACGAGGCATGAAACCATGGGGACTTAAGTGACTATGCCTATCAACTCTCTGGATGTGCTTGATACAAATCGGTGTCAGCTCTTCTGATGAAATCATGAATTAAGACCAATTTAGTCTTGAATTCAATCTGCGTGAACTACATTTTGAAAAACTCGCTTGTTGACTGTAAACTCGACTATGTTTTGACAACTTTCTCTGGAAAGCTAAAAGTCACTGCTGATGAGGCTAAAAATACCCTCTCGAAGGGCAATTTTCATCAAAAATTTTGAAACATGGGTTTTGTGTAGAAAATGATTCTAAGACAACCCACAATGTCAGAATTGTGAAAAACCACCGTTTAGCTTGACATACAAAAGCTTTCCGAAAAAAACAATTGGAGGCAGTAGGGGTTGGGGGGCAATTTTTCCGAGAAAATCTGAAATATGGGTTTTGTCTAGAAGATGATTCTAAGACAACCCACACCGTCAGATTTGAAAAATATTGACTTTTACTCAAAGGAATTTCAGTTGAGAAAATCAAAGCTTCGAGAATTGAAGCTCTGGAGCACATTTTTCTGAAAAATTCTAACACATGGGTTTTGTAGAGGAAGTTGTGCACCACCAACTCAGATGATCAAATTTTTCAAAAGCCGAATCTTGGACAAGCAAAGAAAACCTAAGACAAGAATAGAAGAATTTAAGAGAAAAGATAGAAGTTTCAAGTTTTTGCTTCTGCTAAAATCGCCATCCTTGTCTGAAGCTTGCTGATTAATCTAGACTTGTACCTGCAAGGAAATTTGAAAATAATATTTGAGGTGCCTTCGAATGTTGATTGCTGAAGAATTCACTCACATAAATAAAAAAATTCGCTTGCTTTTCAATCTTTTGTGAGAGAAAAAGGGATGCCATCTTGAATAAATAGATAAATTCTTTGCTTAGTGGCGCCATTGCAAGAATAAAACCTTGATTTTAAAAGAAATCTTCTAATTGGACCCACTATGTTCAATTGATACTGACTCGGAGTCTCGAAATATTTAAAATATTAAAATATTCAATCTCACTCAAAATGTGAATTTGCAATTGAGTCTCCATAAGGCTCCCATATTAAAATATTGAGAAAAATCACCCCATTAAAGCTGGCATGCAAAGACTGAAAATTTAATATTATTTTAATGAGTTAACTGAAATCTCTGCATCCGGGTTCGCTTAGAAAAATTTACTGATTCTGAAAAGTCCAAATTTGACTCTCTAGGTGTCCCCTAGCAACAATTGAGATTTTTTGCTAACTTCCTACTTTGTAGCTCACTGAAAAAGTCACGATTGCCTCTATTGAGCTATGATTTTTGAATGCTTGATTGATGCTGGAATTGAGCTGAGATATCCACCGTGAAGCCAGAAGAATCGAGATGAAATGACTGCTGGGATCTGCAACTACTAAAAGCCATGTTTGATGCCTCAAAATAAAAGTCGCCTTTTATTAAATTGATGTACAGGTCTCCAGACTTAGCCGTTTCTCCGTTTTTCCATCTCGTGCTTCAATCTGCCACTGCTGGTGAACGATGGCTCCCGTCAACTAGATGCTAGATCCATCATGTAGCTAGAAGAATTCCGCAAATGACTATATGTAAGGCGTCTAAAAGCTGAGTTAAGGACCTTGAAAGCAAGGGTGCCCCTAGCCTACAATAGCGCAATTACCATTTTGAGAATGATTTTGCAACTTGCAACTTTCAGCACAAACACTCTATTTTGACCCCTAACACCGGGAGCTGGAGTGCTCTGATACATGCACCGGTAATCTCGTTGTGAAGCTGGAAGAACTTGGAAGAGATGTTCCTGGAAGTGACGAAGCGAGAAAACTGCTTCTAAGACCTCCAAGAGAAGGGCGTCTTTTTCAAGGGAGTATATAATTTCCATAGCCATTTTTCTGCTCGTTTACATTCTTCAGCATTCTCCACTGATCCTTCATTTATGGGAATTTGACAAATCCCGAGGGCTGACGGTTGGATTCACTGAATAGCTAGGAGGATTCCGCACAAGTCTCGTGAAGACGACGACTGCTAAAAATCCCATCTAGCTGACCAAAAGGTTGGGCGCCCCTAGCCTATAGAGGTACAGGTTGATATTTTCATATTTATCCACCCTCCATTTTACGTGCTTGTTGGAACCACTGTCACGGTCATTCAACACATCTGATGATCTTGCGAACGGGTGCATCGCGGAGCTGGGCTAAATCAAAAGATATTGCTCGAAAACAGAAACTTCAAATTCAATCATCTGAAGGGTCTAATTCAAGGGCGCCCCTGAGCTACAAGGGTGCAAAAACTGAAAACTTGATAGTCCTCGTGATGTGAAACTTCTTCGTACCTTCCACTTCCACCTTCGATTGCTGGAGTTCTACAACTCCGATGATCTCGCTTGATAGCTTGCCAGAAAGCTAACTGAATTTTGAAGAGATTGAATGTATTTGAAACTAGAAATAAATAAATTTGAGCCTCCAAATTGAAGGGCACTCCTGAGCTACAGGGTGCAGATTTTCTTTCTGCTAGATATTTCCTCCATTTCGTGCTCTTGCGAACACCGTGTCAGCTACTGAGTTGACCACGTAGAAGCATTACTGTCGCTGACGTGTGTGTGACTGTGTTTCACCACTTTCACATGTACGGACATTGTAAAATTGATTTGCACGTTGATTGCGCAATCGTCTCCCACGTTACAAAGTGAAATGTTTCCAGACTTGGAATATTTTTTTTTACTTTTCACCATTTGAAAATCCCCTCCGCCATGAAGCATCTTTTTTAGCATCTTTCATCATAGAATGTTCTACTTTGAGTTTCAGGCTTAGATTTTGACACCTAGTACTAGCCAACTGCCATTGACGATCTTAGAGATCCTAACTTTTCTCTTGAAAAAGTGAAAACTACCCACTAGGCTTAAATTGACTTTTAATGGAAATTGACTTCACCATTGTGATCGTGATGTGAAATAAACCAATCAAAATTAATTTCAGTCAATTCTAACAAGTTTTAATTTTTAGGGTTTCGCAACGTGATAGGGGTGCAGAAACCCTAATTTTCAATTTTTTCCAAATTTCACTAGTATTTTCTCGACATCACACTGACTCAAAATGAAAATACATACTTGACTTGCCTAAAAACTATGTTTTGACATCATTTTAACAAGGTTTAGACTATTTTAAACAAAATGCCTTAATGAAGCAAAAGTTTGGTTTGGATACAATAGTATGTAAGTTCTAGACTTCATATTTTTGCGAATGATCTTCACTTTGATTACAATACTTGTCATCACAAATGCAACCCCAGCGATAGTACAATGTCTTTGAAAGCGTAGACTCAAATGCAAATACAATGATGTTATGACTGTAGGTGCAGCTGTCAGCTATTACAGATATCCAAATACAACCTACACTGCTGTTTATGACAGCGGTTGAAAGAACTAATAACTAGCATTCCTCTAATGCAATCACTAATCCAAATGACTGTAAAGTTGACCAGAAACTAAATGATTTACAGTATTAAAAGAACCTAGTTGTACTGAAGATGGCAGCGACTGTAGCATGAGCTCTAGACCATGTTTCCTCAACAATAACCCATCACTCTAGTTGATAAAATGATGATGATATCCAAGGTCATCTGTTGCTGCCAGGAGAGCTGCGTCGATTTTTCTTCACCAAATTCGAACATGTTTAGCCAATAAACATTGAAATCAATAATATAGTCGACTTGATGTGTCTTATGCGGCAATCTCAGCTTTGACTAATAAATATATTCAACTGTGTCTTATCGTTGAGTCTTGGTTGTCGGTATTCTCCAGTAGTTTCAAATGTGCTATCTCAATAAAATATATCTTCCATGTTGCCTCCAGTCAATATGAGATGGCTCAATATTATCCTGATACCTTTTATCTCCTTGTTGCTTCTCATAAATTGTCTTGGCACCGATAGCAGCTCCCAATATATTTTCTATGCTAGTCTTTTAGAAGATGCGATTTCCTCAATATACGTCGCTCCTGTAATGACCCCTTTCTACCGGAAGTGCACTTAATCCCAAAATCTTGCATTCAAAGTGTTTCTCAAGGAGACATTAGAAACATTAGAGATTGATAAATTTCAGTAATACCATCTAATAAGATCAAGGAACATATAAAATTTCATTCTTGTCAAAGGATTATTCATTTCCTTCTTATCACTCACTATGAATTGTTAATGATATAGCAGCTTCAATAGCTCCTTCCAGCTCAGCTCCTTCGTGGAAACTTAAATTGAATGATAGCTGTTGGCTATTCAATTTATATTTATTGTTTATCTTCTCATAGCATGGCCGACTTGAGAAAATGCAAAGACAATTAAATTTGGTTATTTATTTGAAACCGACTCATTCTTCTTGGGATTCGATCTTTAAGGTGGCCGACCTCTTGTGAAGAGGTTAGAATATTCATTCAGTGGTGATCCCATAATAGTGGTTTACAATTTTTGGCCAAACTGGACACCGAAATTATTATTTTTAACTAAATCTTCACATTCCAGCACCTATAGAGGCTAAACCGTGAGGAATTTGAAGATGGTGCAAACTAGAGTCTCATCAAATTTTGTTTGTAGATTCTAAAAATATTTTTTTCAAAATTTTTGGAATCAAATTGCACTTCTTTTTCCATCTCCCACGAAAATTGATTTTTCAGAAAACAACATTTTTAAAAAGTGATGCACACCGTATAACGCATAACTTTTTTTCCATGAAGGATAAAATTCTAATTCTTTCAAATTTAGATTTGTAACTCTGATATCTAGTGCTTCCACTTGGTTAGATAGTTTTTATTGAATATTTTTTCCTTAATCAAGTTTCAAAGTCAAACGAATTACAATTCAGACACAGCACGATCGTATAACACAACTTTTTTTGTATATGTCCAAATTTTTTATTTTTTTTTTTGTTGGATCAAGGACTTCAATATCGGGTGCACTCATATTTTTCAGTTTTTTTTTTTTATAATCTTCTATTTTTCCACATGTGAAGAACAAAGAAATTCATTTTTGATGAAAAGCCTATGTTTAATAAAACTTAACAAACAAATACATAACAAATCCAAAACATATTAAAATTATATTCATTGGATAGATTTTTATGAGGAATACCATAATCATTTGAAATAAATTTTAAATGAATTCATTTGATCCCCCAAAAGCTAAATCAAAAGTGATTTTTTATCAGCATTTTGATAGGTGTAAAGGAGACGCATTTATAGGTATGGTTTAAAACTAGCGAGGTTCTATCCAAGGGGGTTTGATCTAAGGTGATTTGATCAAACCCCCTTCAATTGGAATCCTTAAAATGGAACTTTTTAAGGCTTAAATCATTATATTTTCTAAAAATATGTGATTTTAGCTAAAATCCGTTCCTCTCAGGAATTGTAAACCACTATTGTGACAGCACTTTCTGAACCAATACATGTTCAAGAGCCGACCTCTTGTGAAGAAGTTATTTTGATTGAGGCCGACATTGATTAAAGAAGAGTTGAGATTGCTTGAAGCCGACATCATATCTTGGAGTTATGATTTCTTAAGAGGCTGACATGAAGCGTCTGTCTCTCCATTTCATTTGTATATATATATATACAGATTATTCGTCCATTGTTATCATCCAAGAATGAGATCAGTTCGGTCATTTACTCAAGTGCGAACTTATCTGATATTCAAGAGCGAATATACCAGTTTGGTGATATCAATCAAGTGCGAACTTATCTAACATTCAAGAGCGAATATACCAGTTCAGTGGTATCAATCAAGTGCGAACTTATCTAACATTCAAGAGCGAATATACTAGTTCAGTGATATCAATCAAGTGCGAATACAAGGTACAGATTGACGTTATTCTCATCAGCTTTGCAATATACTCAAGTGCGAATATAATAAGCAAAGTGGGAATTCAGAATACAAGGACGAACATTACACAGTGTTGAGCTAACACAGATTGAAGACAATCCAGTGCATAGATTGAAGACCTTCTAGTGCAAAGTGAACATTGCCAGATCTATGTTCAGTCATTGCCAGGTGTGATTTAGGAGGTTGCTATCTGTCATTCCATATTGCCAGGTGCTATATATCGGTCTTGTGTTAGACCTCATTGTAATATGTAAAATTGCCTCTGTTACATCAAATATAAGAGAGATCTTTGTTGCTGGGTTTTTCTCCCTCAAGAGGAGGGTTTTCCCAGGGTATATGCTGTGTTATTTTGTCTGATTTCGAATTATTTTTCTGTGCATTTAATCTGTTCACATAAATTAACATGAATGATTCTTCTATAATATATTTCATAAGTACATTAAACATCTTTTAAGATCCCATAGATGGAATTCTATTATACCATTTAACCTCATAGCGAATGAATAGTCAATATTACTTATAAGGCTCAATAATTGCTACAAGCATCATTATTGGATAGTCGTAAATAATATTATATATATATATATACACACTTATCAATTGTTAACATGTCCTTCCAACTTTCAATATACTTATCCATCCTAATGTATTAAAATATATTCATAAATCATAATATACTTAAATATATTTATTAGCATCAACTGAGATTTAAATTGATAATATACCAAAATCCACTATTCTTATCTTCTACACATTATTATATTGACCGATACTATAATGGAACTCATACCTGATAAGAGGCGGATCTGAAGACTTGTATGAGTGTCATATATACACTTGGTCCATGATTGTTTAATAAGATAAATAGCAAGATAGATACGATTGCACACACAATGGTTATGATAGAATATACAACAATAACATAATCAGTTATCTAATTCAATATAACGAATCAATAAGGCTATAATAATAAGTGTAAATAATATGTATAATATTACGATTACAAATAATATTATTATAATTCATATCCACAAATATAAACTATCATTTTAATCCACCTCAGATTTCCATAATGCATTAACTGATTAATAATCTATTCCATTAAATACTTACTAAGATTTCACCATTTACTAAGCTGATTATTATTCTAATTCATAAATTACTTATTAAGTCCTTGTCTACATCCTCACTATATTCATTAAACTAGTCAAACGTATTCAGAAATACTTGCCTTGTTTGCTGTTTGTCTGCCCCTATTCCTTTCCTTTCTCAGCCACGATCTCATGAATATAAATAGCAAAATATCACAGGCTGCAGAAATTATAAGTCTTTGAAATTGTTCGATGGTTTAGAATATATTCAAATATTCCACCTTTTTCCCAACCCTTAAAATATGACTGGATATTCGTTCCTTCTCCCCAAATTGATTTGAAATGGTCTTCTTTTTATAGATTGATCTGCCAAGAGTCGTTATCATCCTGCAGGCTCAGTCCGTCCCCTTTCTTTCTTCCCCAGCAATGGTTCTCATTAAATAACGAACCTTTGCTTTGATGAAAAGTCTTGTCTTTTCCCAAACACTTCCTTGAGTTACTTTCTTGGGTAACTAATCGCTGGGTTCTTAACTTTTATTTGTGTATGATGCTTTAAACCAGAGTTGGAAAACTCGCCAAAAACTCGCGAGTTTTTTTTTGAAACGAGTAATTGCGAGAAGAACTCGCCAAAAAAACTCGCCCTTTTTTTGTGAAAAACTCGCCGACTTTTTGGCGAGTTTTTCACAAAAAATCGGCGAGTTTTTAAAAAAAACTCGCGCGATCAGGCTATGAAGTCCGCCGGCGCCCAAAAAGTCATTGCATTTGGTTTTTTTGAGTTTCTTTCACTCTTGGCTGAGCAAAAACGGAGTTTAGAGCATTTTGCACCATTTTTTAGTGATTTTACGTTGAGGAGACGAGATTTGAAGGAAGATTTCATCAGATTTCAAAGGCAAATTGGATTTCCAGGTAGGTTTTCTGTTTTTGCTTGTTCTTTCTTTTTTATTTATTTTTCTTCATTTTTGTTGATTGTATGTTTAAAAAACATCATGAATGAATTGCAAAATAGATTTAAATACATTTATATTGTTGAAAAGAAGATTTAGATTCATCCAAACAAGAATTTGTGACACTTTTTTTCTGATTTTTTCTCATATTTTGCTGATTTTTCATTTTTTTGATTTTTTTTCAAACCCTAGTTTGTTTTTTTTAATTTGATTCTTCTTGTTTGTTGAAAACATATTTAAAATCATATATTAGCTTAATTTGTTTCTAATTTAAAGTAATTTTCTATTTTTTACATTTTTTTGTAACCCTAGTTTATTAATTTCTTCTTTTAATCCAATTTTTTTGATGAAAATGATTAGAATCTTAGATTAGTAATATATATTGATTTAATCTATATGTTTAGAATCTTAGATTACTAATTTAAATTAATCTATGTTGATTTAATCTAATTTAGCTTGTTTTAAAAATTTTTATCAAAAAACTAACAAGTTGTGCTTTCACTTTTGTGTGTGTACTTGTAGGTTAATTGATAATGGCTTCTCAATCCGCTTCTACCCCTACTTCAGCCCCATCCATGCCTACGAGTGGGGAATATGTAGGCACTCGTCCAGCAGGAGCTAGAGATCCTGCTTGGAAATATGCATATGAAGGACCAGAACCTGGAACAGTGTATTGCATTCGGTGTAAAAATGTATACAGTGGAGGCATCAATCGCCTCAAATACCACCTTGCAGGCATCCCTAGACGTGATGCTAAGGAGTGCCTAAACACCAATGACGAAATAAAAAGACAAATGAATGCAATACTTTCTGCTGCAGAAGAAAAAAAGTTGCAAAGAGAAAAGGCAAAAGCGGCAATGCAAGCTGCCATAGCTTCTTCTCAAGGTGCTCCAGTCAACCTTGAGTCACTATCAGATGATGATGATATAGCAGCCAACATAGTGGGATCTCTTCGTGGTCCACGTGTGCGAAGGCAATCGCTGCAACCCGCCACCACCTCCATCCATTCGAGTACCTCTAGTAGAGTACCAGGGTCAAGATCAACACCTACAGGCGCAACCACGAGTTCACACATTGGTGATTTTTTTGTGCCTAGAAACACACCTGGTGCACAACCTTCTTTAGAGGCAACTGGGTGGAATAAGGAGGTGCGTGAGCATGCAGATATTGCTTGTGCCGATTTTTGGTACTTCAACAACATCCCTTTCAATGTGGCAAGCTCACCTTACTGGCAAAATTTGGTGACCGCATTGACAGTTGCAGGGAAAGGCTACAAGGCACCTTCGCGTAAAGACTTGAGTGGGAGGTTAGTTTATATTCTTTAAGTTTAATTTATGTTTTTTAAGTTTATTTTATGATTAATTTAAGCTATTTTTTTGTTTAGAAATTAAAACTGTGTACTTAATTTCACTTTGTACTTGTAGGTTGCTTTCTAATGCAACTGAAAGGGCAAGGGCAGCAATAGAAGAACAAAAAGAAGAATGGAAAAAACATGGTTGCACTATACTTTCTGATGGGTGGACGGATGGAAAAAACCGTACCATCATTAATTTTTTGGTTTCTTGCAAAAATGAGGTGGTGTTCTTGAAATCCGTGGATGCCTCCAGCATAGTAAAAAATGCAGAAAATTTGGCTAGAATGTTGGAGCAAGTGTGCATGGAGGTTGGGCTTGAAAATGTGGTGCAAATCATAACTGACAATGCAGCAGCATACGTGGCAGCAGGAAGAATCCTCCAAGATAAACACTACACAATTTTTTGGACACCATGTGCTGCCCATGTCCTTGACCTTCTTTTGGAGGACATAGGCAAATTAGATTGGGTCACACCGATTGTAGAGGATGGAAGGAGGATCACTAAATACATCTACAATCACCCTTGGGTTCTCAGCTTGATGAGGGAGCACACCAAAGGGAGAGAATTGGTGAGACCTGGTGTGACAAGGTTTGCAACGGTTTTCTTAACGTTGCAAAGCATTCTTGGTGCTTTGACAGCTTTGAAACAAATGTTTGTGAGTCAAGCATGGGTAGACTCACCTTATTCAAAGAAGCCAGAAGGAGAAAGAGTTCAAAACATTGTCTTCGAGCCCCTCTTTGCACAAAGAGCAACAGAGATTGTGAAGGTAACTTCAAAACTTTGAGTTTGAATCTAAATTCAAATTAAATATATTTCTTGAAGTTAATGTCTTTCATTGTAAATTTGTAAATTACTAAATTGTAACTCTAATCCTTTTTTGCATTTTTAAATTTTTATTGTAGGTGTCAGAGCCCTTGGTTAGAGTGCTTCGCTTGGTGGATGGGGATCAAACCCCAATGGCGTATCTTTATGAGGCCATGGATAGGGCCAAGGAGGCTATTAAAAGTTATTATAAGGGGGATAGCCTCAAATTTGATCCCATATGGGAGATTATCGATAGGAGGTGGAACAATCAACTCCACCAACCTATCCATGCAGCAGGGTACTTCTTGAACCCCCGTTTCATCCACTCAGGCACCTATTCAGATCCTACTGGAGAGGTTATGGAGGGCCTCACTACTTGCATTCAGCGGATGACATCCACACCTGATGAGGCAGATTGCATTGTTAATGAATTGCAGAGTTATAGAGAGAAAAGGGGTGCACTCTTCTCTTCAGACCTGGCAAAGAGAGCAGTATCTAGGCTGCCACCAGGTATAAAATTTGAAATTTACAAGTTACAAAAATGAAAAATTAATAATTACAAGTTACAAGTTACAAGTTACAATTTTCTAACTCTTTTTTTGTTTTTTTTGTAGATGTTTGGTGGACACATTGGGGTGGAAAAACCCCAAATCTTCAAAAATTTGCCCTCCGTGTCTTGAGCCAGCCTTGTAGTTCTTCCAATTGTGAGCGCAATTGGAGTTTGTTTGAGGCTATCCACACAAAAAAGAGGAACAAACTCGCCCAAAAACGCCTCAATGACCTTGTTTATGTGCAATATAATCTTCGATTGCGCACAAGAAAGGTAGAAGAAATATCATATGATGATCCAATTGATTTGGATGAGATAGATCCATACAGTGATTGGACAGGGCGAGGGGAGCAGCCTCCATTGTTTACTGAGGATGAGATTTATGATTTAGAGCGACAGGCAATGGAGGAGGGTGGATTTGCATTCTCATTGGACGACCTTGAGGATGACCCTGAGGAGGAGTCATTGCCAGTGCCACCACCAGCAGCTGCAGGAGGATCTACATCTAGGATGGAGGTTGAGGAGCCACAGGCACAGCAGGAGCAGACTCCTATGATTAGACCCTCTTCCGGTCCCTTACTGAGATCTAGACATGGGAAGAGGAAGATGTGATTCATGTGAAATTGTAAAAACTGAAATATATTAATGTTTATGTAGTATTTACTTTCAGTTTTACAAAAACAATTTGCTATTTTCATTTTGTTTCAGACTATTATCATATCAGCGCATTGAGCACTCAGCATTCCACATGAGGGTGCCATTTTGTATCCAATTTTCTCTCATATCAATCAAATACTGCTTGTTTCTTATATGTACTCATTTATTGACTCATTGGATGCATCTTATCTTTGAATTTTGCAAAAAAAATGCGTTTTTAGTGAAGTTTAAGCAATATTTTAATTTCCCGAGTTTTTTGCCGAGTTTTTGCCGAGCCGAGTTTTTCGGGCTTGCCGAGTACTTGCAATTGGCGAGTTTTCCAACTATGCTTTAAACAGCTACGTTTATGTTTAAATAATAATGATCATGTAACAATAGTTTATTTTATCTTTATAAGAATATTTGTATAGGGCCCACAGCAATAAATAATGATTCTATATTATTTAGAATTCTGATCGATCTTAATTTTATCTTCATTATATGTTATTTATTATTATTTTATTTTAAAGTTGATTCTTACTTGTATTTAAATATTTGATATTCAAATATGATATAATGATAATAATATTATATTATGTTCATTTTGTTGCTTTATTTTATTTGTATTTGAATATTTGATATCTATAAAATAATCTTATTATTATTTTATTCTATTGTATTGTATTTTATAAGATTAATTGTTCTATTATAATAATTGTGTAATTATAATATTATCTTAATAATTATAAAAATTGTTAATATGTATGTATTGCATTTATGTATTTGTATTTCAATGCTTAGTAATTTTAGTGTTCTTTTTCAGGGACATAACAGCTCCTTTCAGAAATATCAATTTCTTGTATGCAAGTGATTTGTCTTATTTGAACTGCACATTCATTTCTCTAGGTGGCGCCTACAGAAATTCAAACCAGCTTATAACCTTTTTGTCTTATCTGTCAGATTTGACCCTCCTATGATAAAAGTCGACGCCAGATGTAGTTTGATATAATATCGAACCTTCACAAGTAATTGATATAATTTCTGGCACCATTTGCCTCTTTAGATATAATTTATTCTTGTATTTCTTACGATTTGTCTTCTAGTCTGAGGCGTCAGTATTTGTCTTTTCCTGAAATAACCTTTTTACCTGCCGTCGGCCTTCCTTATTTGCTTCCTCAAATTCGATTTATTCTAGCACCCACTCAGGCAGCATACGACTTCCTTGTTTGTGCTTTCTTCAATTTGTATTTTTCCCAACTCAACAAATAAATATCTAGTCTTCAATAAATCGACATCTCCAGCCAAATATTGATATTTCACTTCAAAATGTAAATACTACAATTCTGTAATAGATTTCTTCAAGAATCGAATGCCTCCAGAACTGAAAATGATCAAACTTCAATAACCAATCAATTTCTCCAAATTTGGCAAAAGGCCACAAAATTTGCACAAGTGAGAAGATTGAAATATCTCCTCCCAAAATGTCTAGCTAGGTTTGGTGTTTCACAAACGAAACCAGAACCCTAGAGTCTTCAACACTCTAGCCAAATTGCCAAGCATTCAAGCTTACCAATGTAGTAGAAAAGATGTCAACAACCAAGATGCCCAAATGCATGGACAAAAGCTCCTTATAAAGATTTTCCACCAAGTCTCCAAGAAGCTTCTAGAATAAAATATTATTTTATTCACGTAAGTGACTTTATGATTTATTATTTTATTTAGTCACTTTAATATTAAATAAATTAAATAAATTAAATGTCCAGCTAGATTTGGTGTTTCACAAACGAAATTAGAACCCTAGAGTCTTCAACACTCTAGCCAAATTGCCAAGCATTCAAGCATACCAATGTAGTAGAAAAGATGTCAACAACCAAGATGCCCAAATGCAAGGACAAAAGCTCTTTATAAAGATTTTCCACCAAGTCTCCAAGAAGCTTCTAGAATAAAATATTATTTTATTCACTTAAGTGATTTTATGATTTATTATTTTATTTAGTCACTTTAATATTAAATTAATTAAATATAAGGTCACCTTTTAATATTTATTTATTTGATAACCTTATAAATAATTAATTTAATGATTGCTCCTTATTGCTCCAAATTGGGGACATGACACTGGCATGGTGTAGGTTAGACCAGAAATGTACTCATAACTCTGATATTTGTACCTCATTGCATCTGAAACCCTAGGGTTTGTGTATAATTGTACTGGGTGGTTCGCAATGCTGAAAATCTTTTAGTCTAAACTACAATTATAAATAGCTATTGAAACAAGTAGGGGAAAGGAATACCTTAAACAACTTCTAAATTCAAAAATCAATACTTGTGCCAGTATGCTCTTTCTCCTCTGTATCTTCTAGTGCTGCAACTGAAAAATGCTCTTCTTACTAGCTTGAACTCCCTTTTAATCCTCCGCAATAAATGCGTAAGTAGATGAGTAATTAATGATACCTCCTTTTCATGTTTGACGCATGTAACCTTTCACATCATCACTTCACTATGTTCACTTTTGAAAATTTGAATGAAAACGACCACTTGATCGGTAAAATGAGCAATTCATATAACCCTGTCGGAGACTAACGTGGGTTCTATAACCAATGTGAAATACCGCCAACTCTTCAATAGGCACTTTATAATATCTTCAAAACCTTCATTTCCTTTGAGGCAGTAAAAGAGCGAGTTTTGCTAACTTAGTCGAGGATCGACAAAGTTACATAAACTCAAAAAAATGTTGAAATGACTTAGGCCCTGACCAAAGCGGGACTTACAAAAGTTCATACAACTTCAATAAACACCAACACATGAGAAGACATTACAATGCTGGAATTTGATTGTCGTGATGGACAAAGGAGAGGTTAAGAAAACCTGAGCGGTGATCAACATAGTTATGCTAGTTGACTGAAATGCGGACAACATAGAACTTAGCCAAAATTCGTGTATAAGACAAGTATTTGAGAAATGACAAAAACTGTGGTAACAAAATGAAGGTGGAGAAACTTGTAATGCTGATTTAGTAAATAAAGATGCTCAGCCACATATTGTTTATATTTGAAATATTCCGAACCAATTTTTTCAATTTTTTGCAATGTAATTACAAACAACCAAGCACCCGTTAGGGTTAGCAAATAACTAAACAAAGCAGAATTCAACTCTAACCAAGAATGTACACCAGGATCCCAAGATGGGCAAGGTGTTAGCATGTGGTCAGAGGATCTCAATGCAATGCATGGACTGAAATAACCCTAACCAAGAATGCGCCAGATGACGGCGTGCATATGGTCAGAGGGTCCCTATCTATTACAATGCTAATAGGAACTCAACACCAAGTATGTGCTACTCAATCCAAGATGGAAATGAGGCGACCATATGGCGGAGGTATAGAGGAATTCAAATGCAACTTCAGAATGTAAAGTAGGCGGCAAGCTAGCCTCTTCCACTTATCCAGTGGATATTACAAACTAACAAGTATAAAGTAAATAGGCGGCAAGCCAGCCTCTTCCACTTATCCAGTGGGAAATACAGTAAATGAAAGAGCAGAATATAGAATGCTGACAACACTACTGTTCAGCTTACAATATGAGAGTTTAGTCTGCGAAAGCACAAGATGAGGAAGTTCACAATGCTGCTACAATGTTTAATATTGCTCTTAATACTCTCAATGACTCCCATTCCAAACCTAACTCAAATGGTGGACTTTATGCACGCTGTCATGACTGAACCAGGACTGAAAATACCAAACCAGCAACACAAAAACTCAATGGAAAGCTCACAACTCACTCAATACTAACCCAAACGACATGAAAATTGATGCAAAATACCTTTCTAATGATGGTGCCCAAGATGACAACAAGAAACTGACCCCAAATGCTGATATTTATTTTTGGCATGAATCCCAATGAGAGCACAGAAGGTACGGCTGCAAGGAGGGGCGATTTTGGCTTATAAAATTGGAGACTTCATAAAAAATTCCCAAACTTCTCTGAGAGGGGCGCCCTTGCCTAGCAAATGCATGGGTAAACTACCCAGAACCAAAAGAAAATCACACAAGGACTTATGAGATAAAAACCAAATCTGCAACACAAACCAGCAACTCCATATATTTTGATTATTTTGCAAAAATAAGGATTACAATGAAGAAACAACAGCTATAAGCAAACTCACTACAAAATCACTCAAAAGCAAGCAAACCTCTCCACTAGGTGCTATCTCTCAAGCACGAAGTTGAGCCAAGCTAGGAGGCATTCATTCCTCGAAGCAGTCCAACACCATTTCGGCAGCATAACATTACTCAAGATATCCGATGATCCAAATGAAGACCCAAGACCTTCTTTTATAACTTTGTGAAGACTCTCCAGAAGCTTCTAGAAACCCTAACTTTTCAAATTTGAAATATCTCCTTTTCCCTCCAAAGATGGCGTCCCTTTTTCCTTAAGACAAATTTGACTTTAATTTAGAAATAACCTCCTCCATAAGATGGGCGTCCATTTTCAAGTATTGATTTTTGACCCTTATAAAAATATGAAATATCTCCATGAGGCGCCACCCCTCAAAGTCCCCCTTTTAAGAACAACTTAAAGTTGTTTCACTGGGCCAAGGGGTCACAATATTAAATTATAACTTTAGAATATAACATTTTTAAATCAAATGGAAATCTCACCAAAAAATGCTTCCCAAGGTCGAGATTGATCAAACCAACTGGACTGATTGAAGATGAGAGCCAACCGTGCCAAAGCCAACAGGACCACTGCCAGAAATATAATTTACTAAAAATAGTAAATTCATGAAAGTGCTCGGAATGCCAAGAAAAACACATCACCGCGAAGCTCATGAAAAACCCAGAAGGAATCCACCATTCAATCACCAATTCACGAGCAAAAGCATCCTCCAAACAAGAAACCCTAATTTCACCCCCGAGTAGCCTACGGGTCTCCAGAATAGGCCAACGGTCAACAAAAAAGGTCATGCTCGAGAAGGGGACATTACAATATTCTAAATTGCTGTTTGGAAATACCTGAGGATGTTTCTCTGTGTGGAAAGGGAGTTGTTTTGTCTCCTTTGCAGGTTATGGAAAAAGAAGATTTGAGTGACAAATCTGAAAATTCAGAGCTTCCATTAAAAAGACATGAATCAGATTATGAGAGTAAAGGTGAAATTGCCTCCAAGTCCAACAAGGCTGCTGTTCATGGTATGAGTTTTCAGTCTTTTTCACAAGGAGTTGGTTCGTATCTGATTTCAGTCAAGGACATGACTGATATTCAAGAAAGTTTACCTAAAATTACGGAAGTTTTTGATGAGAAGTAGCTGTTTGGTACACATTTCATTAAGTTCTCTCATTCCTTAGACTCCAGTTTTACATTTATGATTCTCAGAAGGCTGTTGGGTTTGCAAGAACTTCATGAGTACACCTCTCTTTCACATTGGCATTTATTTTTCCCAACCCATAAATGGCTTTGCATAGTCTCTTGGGGTATTGGGGGATGTTGTACCTAGTCCGGGTACATAGATGTCTTAGATTTTCCTTTTCCATTTGTGTGTGGGTTGGTTTCAGTTTTGGTTTTTCTCGTCTCCTTTCTTCTCGTGACTCTGTTGCCCAATGGATTTAACACTAGTATTTTCCAGAGATGCTGGGGTTCTCTGCATCCTCTCAGAGGATGCATTCCCCAATCAAAGCCCATTGTTACCCCCAAAATTTGATCACATAAGTCTTAAGAAGTTAAGAACTTTCCCATATTCGATGCCCATTAAAACTTGTGGTCTTTGTGCAAATGTGCTTTCTTGGTGCTGATGGATCATTCTTGGACATGGCATAAATATCCAAAGACAGATGATCTCTTAAAGCAGCAGATCCATTTTTTGATTCTATCTCAACATTCATAACTTATGAGGTTTTCTCATATGAAGTCGTCATATTATTAAATAGTCTCATTTAAGCAAAAGGATGATGATCTCAAAATAGTCATTGATGAAGGGCTATCTAATGTGTAGAATGACAACAAATAATGTTGAGAGGCTCAGTTGGAAGGATGTTTCTTATTACCAGAATGCATAATATGGGACTTTATCATCTATTTGTACTCAACATAGTAGCATCACGAAATTGCAATTGTATGGAATTTTTGCTTATCTCTTTCTCACAAGCATGGGATTGGGAATTGCAATCAGGAGTTTAGTGATAAAACAACTCCATCCAAGTTAACATATAGTGGAACAAAGTATTTGGGTCAAAATCTCGTATGCACAAGCATATGATGTGAATATCTTCAATCTGGATGCTTGGAGAAGGGAAGATCATCATTGTTGGATCACAGGTACAAGACATTCTGCAATTATTATATAGGGTGTGGGTGAAATATTCCGAGCCAAATTTTTTTACTTTTTCAAATTGCAGATCACAAACCAATGCACCCGTTAAGGTTAGCAGCTAAACCAAAACGTGCTGAAGCAACTCTAACCAAAATGTACACCAGGATCCCGATGTGGGCAAGGTGTGAGCATTGGTCAGAAGATCTAAATCAAAATGCTTATGCAAGAACTCTAACCAAGAATGGCGCCGATGATGGCGAGCATATGGTCAGAGGATCTTCTACACTAAGTACTGAAAGGGAACTCGACACCAAGTATGTGCTACCCAATCTAGTATGGAGTTGAGGCGACCATATGGCGGAGTATTAAAAAATTACAATGCTTGAAAGAAATAACTGAAATGCTGAAAGTACTCAACACCCAGAATGTACTTTCTAACCCAGAGTGGGAAAGTAGCTACCATAGGGCGGAGATGTAACTATTACAAAATAACTTCACAATGAAAAGTGAGCATTACAAATCAGAATTGAACAAGCTTGAGAATTACTGCCAGTACTACTGTCAGTTTACAAAATGAAGATCCTTCGTCTGTCAAGAGCATAGGAATTTGAAAGATTAGCATTACATCATATAAGAACTCTCTGTGGCTTGATTAGAGATGCCGGTTCAATAAATCTCTCAATGATCAGATAATAATTCTGTTTTTCCACAAATCTGCACTTTTAAATTAAAAACCAGCAACCTAGGAATTCACTCATATGCTCATATCTCTCTCATTTCTCACCCAAATGATCTCAAATCTGATGCAATAGACCCTCAAAATGATGGCGCCTAACTTAGTAATAAGAAATGGCATCTAAAAATGGTTATTAATTATTGACACGAATCCCAACGCACTCCAAGAAAGTACGGCCTTCAAGGAATGACGGATTTGCATTATAAAATCATAAGCTTCGTATTAAAATCTGCAAATATTCATGAAGGGTCGCTTCCAACAGAGAAAACCAATGAGACAATACCCAGAACGACTCTTTGTGTATTTTATGACTTATGATTAAAAACATCAATCTGCTACAATGAATGTGCAACTCCAGAAAACCACTAATATGCATAAAACTGATTTACATATCCTCACAAAGACTAAAAATGCAGAAATCTCACAATAAAACATTCAAACTACACTATCTCACCACTAGTCGCTATCTTTCAAGCGAGAAGCAATGCCCAAGCTAGGAGGCCTTCATTCCTCGAAGCAATCCCAAAGCCAATCCGGCAGCATAACATTCCTGTAGATAAAAGATGCCCAAATGATGATCAAAGTCTTCCTTTTATAATTTCTCGTTGACTTCTCGAAACCCTAAACTCCTCTTCAAGTCAAAAACCCTAATCTCTTGCAAAGATGGCGTCCATTTCCTTCAAGCTCAATATTGACTTTTTAAATAAAATCAATACTTTAATAAATGCGTCCACTTTATAGCTTGATTTGACTTTGGGTAAAATATAAAATATAAAATAATCTTTAATGAAGGCGCCACCCTCAAAAAGACCACTTTTCAAAACAACATAAAGTCAATAGACTAGGCCAAGGGGTCAACGTTAAAATATAACATTAAAACGTGACTTTTAATTAAATAGCTCAACTTATCTCTCCAATTGTGCCCCGAAGCCATAAATGAGCAAGCCAACTGATCAAACTGAAGTAGGAAGTCAACCATGCTGAACCCAACTGTAAAACTGCCAAAAATAGAATTTACTAAAAATAGTAAATTCCAGAAAATGCTCAGAATGCCGAAATGAACATACCACTGCGAAGCTCTCTGAAAACCCAGAAAGAATCCGCCATTGAATCCACCAACTCCGAGCAAAGACATCCTTAAAAATAGGAAACCCTAATTTTACCTTCCGAGTAGCCTACGGGTCTCTGGAATAGGCCAACGGTCACTGGAAAGATCATGCTCGAGAAGGGGACATTACAATCCGCCCTTCCCAAAATTGCTTGTCCTCAAGCAATACCACCACAACTCCAGAAATTTTAAAACTAATCCATACGCAAACAAGTATGATCCCTGGTTCCCAAGTGCGTCTCAAGAAAGACCCACCATGCCGATGCTACACCACTCTGATCACATTAATGAAAATATCATGCCAATGCTGCACTGACTTCCCTTGTAACTCCAAAGTGTTACCATCTATGATACTCAAACTGAAAGATCTTAAAGATCTTAAAGGACTGAGATTAATATCAAGTAACGTGTCATGTCCACGATACCCAAAGTCAACAATATCAACCATACCATTGTCTACCACAATTCTAGGCAAGAAGAAAGATAGGCTACCCAACTCAAAATCAATCTCCTCAGCATACGTCCACATGGTAACAAACGAAACCATGACTGCAAATGTGACATCTTCAACTCTTCTTGCAAAGAGAAAAGCTTTCCTTTGCAAGAACTCAACAAACTCGAACTCATGATTCCACATGAATTCCCTATGCCTCCGCTGATTTATCATGGCACAACTAAGAAGTCTGAAGAAGTTTCTCACAATTCCAACCCCAAGAGTCTTAGAATGTAGAATCAAGGCATTGAACAGGATCTCAGCAGTAGGAGTCTCGAAGTGCCAAGCCAAGTCGAGCGAGGGTCTGCTGCTCCAATTATTTGTACATGATTATGTACCAAGGAAACCATTAGAATGAGTATGGTCTCTTCCCAAATGCTGATTGTGCTCAGCCCACACCACCAATTCTCTCTTGTGAAACCATAAATTGTCCCTCGAAAGAGATTGGAAGGTCTGAAATTGAATGAACCAGCAACCCAACAAGATTGAAATGATCAACTTGAAATCTGATTTTATGAAAATCAACATCCAAGGAGATAGATAGCTGTTGCCAAACTGAAAATCAGCACCCAAAATATCATGTCTGCTTATATCTACAGCCGAAAATAAACCCACTGAAGATCCCATCACAGCCAAGTACCAATCCTTGCTCAACTTTACTTTCCAAAACTCCCATTGATCATTAGGAGTGAACTTCAAATGACTGACAAAGAAGGTAATAACATCCAAAGGACAGTGAATTTGAGGCTCATCACTCCAACATACCTTCTTGACACATGTCAAAAGTGAGTTGATACCAGGGCTCCACATAATAAGTAAAGAAGAGCCAATTTGCAAATGGAGAATTACTTTTACTAGAGCGCTTTGGGAAATACGTTCTATTTGAATCATCGCACCCTGAAACTCCAAGAAGTACTCAACAAATCTGAATTCATTGAGAAAGCCAAATTTGAAATCATGAGAGAAGAATTGCTGGAAGGATTCAATGGAGCCTTCATCAAACTCCATTATGAAATTAGTTATTCTTAGAGAAGATGGTGTAAGCAGGAAGTCCGATAGGAATCTGACAAGCATCCATATCAGAAAATGAATGAACTTTTCATCGGAGTGCCAATCATCCCTTTGTTGCCCATCAAGATTAATGACCTCATTCCACCATGCTTCTTGATTTTCCACCTCCTGAATGGGGAGACTAGGAGCAGCAGTGAAGTCTTCATTATGCAGCTCATGCATCCTCGTTCCATTGTCAGAAGAAGTGCTAGAACTTCCCTCTTCAACAATGATGTCATAAGAAATTTCCTCAAGGCTTGAAATCCCATCATCTACCTCAAAGGAATGTTTCTCATAAGCTTCCTCATCACTTGGTTCAAAAAGAGGATTGTCATAAGTTGCTTCAGCACCCACTTCAAAGAAAGGGTTGTCAAAGACTTGCAAGTCCCCTTTCCCATCTTGCTGATCCAAATCTGCATACGCAACTTCTGATTTCCTTGTGAAACCTTCAACATCAAACTCCTCTCGAAGACTATCAAGCTCGTCAATTACTTGCTTGATTTCTTCAACTCTTTGCTCATTCTCTTGCCTACTAAAAAGTTTGAAATCAGCAAACCGGTCTTCAACCTCTGTTAGAGAGAAATGAGTTTCTTTTAACTTGTCCTTTGTTGATTTAAGCCCCAGAGTGAGCTCATCAACCAAACTCTCATTTTCTTGGACAACACTGAAGGACTTCTTTGCAAGTTCAATAGCATGATCCCGATCCTCCATCAAGTGTATGCAATCTGATTTCAACGCCTCCAAAGAGTCTCTGATGAGTTGCAAATTGAAAAGAGCAACTTCATCCTTAACTCCTCTTTTTCTCTTTTCAAGCTGAGCCTTCCAGTGGAGATCTTCAATCAAACTGTGAGTGCGATCAAATTGGGATAGAATTCGCACTTCCCTCTTAAAGGACTCTTTGTCTTGATCTTCCCACTCAAGAATATGCAAAGATGGCGGATTGCTGGTTGGCTGATTGTCAAAATCAGAACTTTGTTTTGTGTCTTTGCGGCCATCATAGCTGCTCCAGCTTCCGTGTCTTTCACCTTCAACTAGAGGAGAATGCTCATAGTCATGAAAGGCATCATACTCCACAAAATCTTCAACCCATTGCTTGCAATCAGCTTCGTGCATTGATAAATCAGCTTTGTGTTTAGTAACACCCTCAAACTCTCCATCTTCAAGAGCCATATGGTCTTCAAGCTCTTCTTCTTCATCACTGTCTTCTTGATCAAACATTAGAGCAGCACCCAACTTGCTCAATGGATCATAGTCATCCGCTGTTCGGAAAGTTTCCGTAGAAACATTTTCTTCTTTAGCGGCTGCAACCACTTCAAAGACATCATCATGGAGCTTTTTTGAACCCTCTTCTTCTTCGAAGACAACTTCCTCTTCAATGGCCACCTCATAGTTTGCCATGCAAACTGATTTTTGATCTTCATCTGGATCAAAGGGAAATTCATCCCACAAAGGTTCTTTATCATACCTTGGTGTCAACCAACCGGGATCCCAAATGGAAAAAGGCTGACTGTTTTGATCAATAGAAAAGTACTCTTCATGCTTCTCTTGGAGTGTTGAGTCTTTGAATAGGTCAGCCAGTAACTCACTTGAACTGGTTTCTTCATAAGTCCTTCTCTCCAAGGGCTTAGTTTGATGCTCAAACCCAATGTCACTATCATAATGAAATGAAGAATCTTCATTGCCTGCTGTTTTGAAAACATCACTGTCATTATCTTCATCATGGGGAAGTATGTCATTGATTTCTTCATTAGCAGCCCAATGAATACCAAAGAGGTCTTCTTGGCTACTTGTCATACATTTGTCTAGTGAAAATTCTTGAGAGATTTGAACAGCAGCAAGAGGTGAATAATCCTTGACCAAATCCTCAACTAGAAGAGGAATAAACACATCAGAATCACCATTAACAACATCACCTTGGTAATGATCATAAGCTGGTTCAAGGACACCACTAGTGTTTTCTTCATCTTGTTCTTTTTCAATGAACTCATCCCACACAACCGTCATACCAACAATTTTTGTGAAGCCCTTAGCCTCAAGACCTTCATTGGATGTATTTTCATTAGAACTCAAAACTGCTGTTATGTTCTTTTCACTGAACTGTTCTTCATCACTTCCTATCACATGCAAATCTAAGGAAGTATTTTGGGGTTCTTCCACACACTTTTCAACTGTCAGAGTTTCTTCATCAAGCTCACGATCAATATGAGGTGCCATGTGCACCTTGCTATCCCGACTTTCAGACCTAGCATAAATCTTTCTGATTCCCCACCTTATGTCAGGATCCTTCATTAGCGTAAACAGTTCATGCATTAACTCAAGTAGAGGCTTCTCTGTAGTCATCTCTCTCTGTATGTAGTGTCTAGTATCTCTGTCACTCATTTGTCAAGTGAACTCTGTTGGGCACAGGATGGCAGGATCTTGGCTCTGATACCACTGAAATATTCCGAGCCAAATTTTTTTACTTTTTCAAATTGCAGATTACAAACCAATGCACCCGTTAAGGTTAGCAGCTAAACCAAAATGTGCTGAAGCAACTCTAACCAAAATGTACACCAGGATCCCGATGTGGGCAAGGTGTGAGCATTGGTCAGAGGATCTAAATCAAAATGCTTATGCAAGAACTCTAACCAAGAATGGCGCCGATAATGGCGAGCATATGGTCAGAGGATCTTCTACACTAAGTACTGAAAGGGAACTCGACACCAAGTATGTGCTACCCAATCCAGTATGGAGTTGAGGCGACCATATGGCGGAGTATTACAAAATTACAATGCTTGAAAGAAATAACTGAAATGCTGAAAGTACTCAACACCCAAAATGTGTTTTCTAACCCAGAGTGGGAAAGTAGCTACCATAGGGCGGAGATGTAACTATTACAAAACAACTTCACAATGAAAAGTGAGCATTACAAATCAGAATTGAACAAGCTTGAGAATTACTGCCAGTACTACTGTCAGTTTACAAAATGAAGATCCTTCGCCTGTCAAGAGCATAGGAATTTGAAAGATTAGCATTACATCATATAAGAACTCTCCGTGGGTAATAGTAAAATAATTGAATAGGGAAGAATTCAAATCACTGCAAAGTGGCCGACACAAGCCTATTTGATGAAAATAGTATTCATGACTAGAAGGAGATGGCATTATCCCAAAGCAGGTATCACAAGCTCTATTGTGCCAATACCAATATTGTAGAACTTCTTGAGAAGTGCAGATGATGGTTATTGTGTCTCAACAACATCTGTGTTTGTATGGGATGAGTGCCCTTTTTGAAATATACTTGTTTGAATGAAGCAAATACAAAAGCACACCATTTCTATTCCTCATTCCCATTTAGCAAAAGAAAACATCCTATCTCACAGCCAATCTGGGCATATTCCATGTTGGACCGTGTAATAAAGCATTTTGTTGTGGTCATTTGGAAATGAATTTAGAGTATGGATCGAATCATTCAGTTCTAGCAGAGCTTGGCTAGTGAAGTTAATATTGGAGATGAAAAAAATGAGCAATTCCTTTGCAATTTATTGGGTCAAGAGGAAGCAACATAATCTGTTCATACATTAAGCATACACCAATATGCAGGGGTGTTGGCTTTGGAGGCTTCACGTATTCCTTTGCAATAGGGAGTTCAACCTTCATGGTTTGCTGCTTATATATCAACGAACGATCATGGCTGCTATGTGTATTGCTAGTCTTCCATCAACCCTAGAGTGTATATCATGGCATGGTACTCGTTGCTATGTCAATATGGTGATACGAGGTAAAATGCAATTATCTTCACAAACTCAAGGCGCAGTTGTTGGTCCATGAGTTCTATTAGTTCTTAATTTAAAAGAAAAGCAGAGAAGGGAAGCTAAGTGGGTATAAAATGAGCTTTTGAAACTTCTTGTGGAGCTTACCGTGCTTTCTAATTCTTTATTGGGCCTGACAAGTAAGTCTTAACCATGCTTTAGGAGGATGGCGAAAGCAATAAAAAAGGTTTTCACTTAGTTTCAAAAGCAATTGCGGGGCCTGAAATACCATCTATAACTAAGCAAAAGATGGATTCTTTTATATGCTTTTGGTGTTTTTCCTAACTTCAAAAACAATTTCGGATATCAAGCAAGTTTCAAAACTCTTGTAAATCGCTGACAATCTGAATACAAACGCAAGCTCATGCCATGATCTGCGTATTCTTCAAAGGCAGAAAATAAGAGCTATATGAAACAAGGAAATAGTGGCAAATATGATGCTATGGATGCATCACAATAATTACCAGAGGAAACACACGTGGAAGGGAAAATGATTGTTATAGATTATCCCCAAGTGCTATTAAAAATATCAGACCCTCTACTCAGAAAGTGAAGATATCGGCTACTCTAGGCGGCAAAGTAGTGAATCTCTTCTCTGTCATAGACAATGGAGGTTTGCTAGCTTCTACGTATTGTAAATTCATATGGTTCCTTCTCTTGGGAACTTGAAATCTGCATCATGTTCTTTGCCTCAGCCTTATATCATTAAAAACTTATGCAAAGTACCAATTAGTAAAATCTGAAATAGATGCTGAAAAAGGTGATGCGGAATTGGTTATGAAATTAAAGTCAATACTGATGTATGAACATTTTGCCGAGTAACATGGAGATTTCACTGTGAACCATACAATTATTACTCTTAGTTACCGGATTCTTCCCCTAGGTGCTGGATTCGGATACTAATTCGATCTGGATTCAGATTCTGACTCTGATTTGATCTGGATACGTCCAGGAAACAAATAAACTATGACATTTGAGTTTGACTAATTGACATTGTAGTAATTTTAATTTTTATATTTTTGTGGAGGTTTTGTTTATTATAATTAAATGATCATGATGCTATGTGGTATTTTGAACTTAATTACTGCTGCAAATATGTATATATTTCTGATTTTTATATGTTTTTGTATTAACGTACCCAACCCCAGTTATTTTTTTGACCGAATCCCGTACCGGATTTGCGTACCCATACCTGAATCTAAAAACAAATTGGTAACTTAGCATTACTGATAAGGCAGAATTCTCCATCTTGAAAGGCACTATATTTTATATTAGAGTAGTTTAACATTTTTAACATAACGTGGTACGAAGCATTAACTCTACAGGTTCAAACTAATAGAATGTGGATGCATAGGCAGGGCATATCCTTGTTTCCAACTTATCCCTCGATGTGTTACTCATGATCCTTTGTAGAGGAAATGGTTATTAGAAGTGACTGTGTTTGGCTGCCATGTAAAATGTGAATCAGAAAGGCTCGCTTATGATTCTCTCATTCCCTTTAAGTGATCTACGTGTCAGAAAACGCAACATGGCATTAGATTATGAAGAGTTTCTTTTATAACCGAAATTCAAGAAGCGGTTACATAAAAGTAGTAGTTTTGGAAAACTGAAAGGGTTCATGGGGAAATCTTTAGATATGTAATCTGTAGATATTGGAGGAATCTTTTTGTTGTTCAATTGATAGCTCTTGTGAGGGCCATGGAGAACAATAGTGATTAGATGTTTGGTCCTTTTTTTGGTTTGTTTGGGAGATTAAGGGGAGGAATTGTTACACCCCAATTGTGTAATTACTATTTACTATTACTATGTAGGGTAAAATTTGAATGTAATGTGAATTCTGAGGATGAATAAATTGTACTTGCACCTTGTTATCAATGCATTGTGAATGAATGTTATCTCATTTAATGTCTTGTGAAGTAATGCATATATGTGATTGGATGGATAATGGTTAATATTCTAACATTGGAGATGTGTTATGTGTAATACATATTTGGTTGAATAGCTGACTACCTTGGGCATATGTTAGTGGATGTAGGTAAATGTTCAATTCCTCCAGGCGGAAGGGAAGTATCACTTAGGAGAAGGTCTTGGTCAGGTAACTAGTAATGTAACCTATTTGAGCTTACACACACCATAGTAGAATAATTGAGTTAGGTTATTAAGTGGGAAGTTGGTAAGTCATCCTTAGTTGATGTGTCTGCATTAGTAAGAGTCTTGTTTACTATTGAATGCATTAATGGGTGATGTTTATCTGTTTGAGCTTGTGAGTTCTTTCCTTGTTACTATGCTTGTATTGATATGAGGGACATACGAGGAATATGTATACACACACACATGCATGTCGAAGATAGACCATACACAAGAAGGAACGCGTACATGAGGGTACATAGGTAGACGTATCTATGCACACTCATGCACGAGTTGCTTATGTGCATGGAACTATCCAATGGATCTAACGACATGTATATGTATACGTATAGATATATTGCTCGTAGGCTCTTATCAATACCATAGTAATTGTGTATGATGTTGGTTTAAGAATCAGATGTGTATATATATATACATATATACGCGTATGGTGGCAAATGGACATGCCCATACGAATGTATCGATACATGTATACATATGTATACATATACATAGAGGCATATATATATAAATATATATGTATACACAATCGATATATTAATATAACAATGTGATTGCTATCTTGATTGTATTCATTTGTATATCGATTATATATACATGCTTTATTGGCATATGATAAATATGGATATATATTAACATATATATATATATATGCTTTGAGATTGATTATCAGTAGCAATAGCTATAGGCCGATTTATAACTAAATCATAGGCTGATTATGAAGTATTTGTGACTACGCTTGAGAGGCCGACTATGAGATACTTATGACTGTGCATAAAAGGCCGAATAGTTTGCATGTCGTCCAACGCCATAAAGGCGAATATTCTACAAACCCATACGCAACAATAAGTCAATATAAAAGAGGATACTTGGTCGACGCCATATTATGGTATGTCTTTGACTTAGTAAACCCTATGATGCCTTGTCATCTGATTAATATTTGCAGCAAATAAATGCATGCTTGTATATCGAACAACAGGTCGATGACTGAGTCTATGTAATAAATGAAGAGACGTCAACTCATGGGAGAACAAGTCGATGCATGCTATGTGTTTCATACTTGATGAGTGATTGATTCCACAGTAAGAAACTGCGCCAACTCTGTAGGAGATTATTGATGCTTTGGTGCCACCTTTTCTGTACATGTCCATTGTGAATGCAAGTCGAATTCAGTCATGTGATGATTTGAATTAGTCTTATATTGCTGTCAATCCACAAGTCGATCTGCAGTTTTGTTTAGCTGAGTAAGAGCTGATATGTGCCACCTTTCAGCTGTGGTATATGTGTTGTTGTGCATGCTAATTGCTGTTAGAACTCATGCCTAAACTGTAGGCTGAGTAATCTCCAAATTGCTATATAAATAGTGGAGCTAGTTCACTTGTTTGGGACACATTCCTTGACCAAGTTTCTGCATTCTATTTACATTCCTATCTACATTATTCTGCTTAATACAGTGAGTGAGAGCTTTGAGCATTAGAGAAAGTTTATTATTATTTTGAGAGAAGTATTTGCCAACTTGTGAGTTAGAGGTTATTGTGACTTTGTTGGATGGATTGATACCGAGCTAGCTACTATTTTGGAAGTGTTGTGTTTGCAGCCAGTCAATTGGAAAGCTTATCACAGGCATGGGGATAATCTTCCTTTGTTTGTATTAGTTTTGAACGAGTTATTTCTTGTTTGTTTTAAAGTCTATTATGGTTACTTGCAATTAGGGAAAAGTAATGTTTACTTTGAAGAAAAGTAGATGTTTACTCTATTTGTGAAATGATTGTAGTTACTCCATGATAGGAGAGATTGTTTGTCATAGGTATTATTATTATACTAGATATGACTAAACATGGGTAGCTTAAGGGATACTCATAGCTAGATATTTGATTATGCTAGATGCTTAGTAGGTTACTCCTGGGATTGTTGTCTAGTGAAGGGAGGGAACAAGTACTTTGCTTAATGAGTTGTGTTACCTTAGGTTTGTGTTAAAGAGATAGGTTATCCTGGGGATTAAGCTTACCCATGGCGAGGGATTACCTAAGCATAGATATGATGGCCTTAAGTCAAAACGAGCTTGCTATAGTGTAAGTGAATGGTAGACCTTCACTCGAAGTACTGAGTGAGAACACTTTGGCCAAAGTAGTGTGATTGCTCGGGGCTCTAGTGTTAATTTATCGTGTCCATTTAAATGCATGAGGGTTACCTAGAGTAGGGTTATAAATCCTAGTCATGTGGGGCACAACACTAAGCTCAATGTGGTATGTCGTACGGGGTTACCCAACCAATACCTTCGTCGAAGGGTAGGGCCATCTATCATTGATAGATGTGCGGGGGACCGCATATGAGTCCGTGGTTGGCGGAAAAGTGCTTGAGTGATGCTTCTCCTCCTCAACATGGGACAAAAGACCAAGGTTTTGAAAGGCGGATTCCTGGACCATCTATATCTTATGCTCTGAAGCTTGGAGGAGCTGTGTTTGTAATTGTGTACTATCTTGGAATATTGTAATTTGTGAAATTATCATATTGAAATGGAATCCTTATTATATATTGTTATAGCATCTTTGTTCATATATTCTCAATAAAGAAAAGAAATGTTTTATTGCAATGGTTTGTTACATAGTTTATTTACTTGCATAGTGAAAACTTAGGAAAATTTACTTCAATGAACGATTGGTGTGTTATAGGAACAATAAAGTTTTGCATTTTTTATTATTTGTTGTAGATGCTCATTGTCTGCGTGCAGTGATTTTTGAATGAAATACTAATGCTTATGAATAAGTCTGTGAGCTTAGATAAGTGTTTGAATTTTTTTTCCTGTGAGGATGTGTTGTTTTGTGGTGTTTTATTCATTTATTTGCAGAAAATGTTGAATTGCAGCGAGTCGGTTAACACACTATTGATAGTCTGATCTGTGAGTCTTGATGTTGATAGTTGCTAGTTTACTTCTCAGTTCAATTAGTAGTTTTAAATCCATTTCAATCGCATCTATTTTCATGGCTATGGATAGATGTTAGTCTGCCTTTTCTGCTTTCTGGTTAAAAGCATACTCCATTTTCATTATATTCAAAAATCCAAAATTATATCATATGAGGAAGTTGCCCCTTAAACACAGAGGATAATTGTTACTCCATAACAATTTATCCATTTGTTGGTGCATATTGTTGCTGCCTGTTGGGCAAGTCATTGGTTATTTGCAGCAACAAGACCGTTTACCAACAATTTGTAAACAGAAAACATCAGTTCCTTGACTAATGATGACCTTCTACTTGTTTGTGAGAATTACAAGGATCTGGTACTTTCACTGAGTTGAACAAGGCCTGATTGGAGATTGAGTAGGAAGCAATTATGGCATTATGGAAAGCCTCAGCACCTTGGTGTTTGATCTAAGATAGTATACCTATATCTTCTATTCTTAGTTTCTGATCATATTTGTGAATTTTTTTTGCATAAATGAAAGATTGTGTTTACAAGAAAAATGAAAAGGAACAGAGTTTGGACGATGTTGGTTTGAGATGTTTAAGAAAACCTTTAAGTTATCAAGAAATAGAGTCAAACTGTTAATTTATTAACATATTGCTCGGTTGCCAAATTAAGCATATTGAGTATAAGAATTATACAAGATACTTTGATGGGTCATGGCCAAAGGAAGGTCTTTATGAACCAATATAAAGAAATACGATGTATGCAATTATATGTAAGTTTTCTGGTAGATGACATAATCTTTTTTTTTTTATAATTTTGATTAGTTATAATAACTATAAGTATCTTCCCATCATGTAATAGGTAAAATGAAGCTTTACATCTATTAAATCATGTTGTAGAAAAAATCTGAACTCGATACATCTTGTTCTAGTGCAGTCCTCTCTACTGTTTGGTGTTTCTCTAGAGTTACAAGTGTTGCATTTTTCATTGGTGGTAATTGGGCATAAGGGTAATTGGCACCCTATGTTTCTCTCTTCGCCACATCGAGTACTCTTTTAATGTTTCTTGTTTAAATTATTGAGATGCATGACTGCATAATTCAATTGGATGTTGCAGGTTTTAAACCTGGTCAACCTCACAGGAATTGGCCTCTGCTTGCATTCAGCATCAAAAGTTGCACATTTACATCGACGCATTGTTAAAGCAGCTTCTTCTATGCATGCAGAAATTACATTTGCAACATCGAAGTGCTATATTTCATCTCAATGGAAAGATCAAAACCTTGAGTTTGAGGAAAAAATACAACTCTTCAGTCAAGCCCAGGATGCATGGTCCCAGCGATCTGCTCTTGGTAAGAAATTGAACAAGATAAATTTATTTTATTTTCATCTGAAAAGGATTTAGTTAACTTGTGTTCAGCTAGTTATCCTATAAATACTTGATTAATTTGATAACTGGCCTTAACTTATCACACATATCTGAAATGCCAACATTAATAGGGTTGTTTTTGGAGCCCAAATGTGTTGAACTCAATTGAAATAAACTTGATAATTTTTCTCCTTTTTGCAGTTAATTTTCTATCCAATAACAATGTGGGAATATCAGTATATGGCTTTGTACTAGATCGATTTTTTGTGCATACTAGTATTGCCTCTCTATTGACCACTATGTGGTTTATTGTGGGTCAGTCTCTAAGCAGTTCACAATCAAACATGTGAAGGGGAATATGACAAACCAATTATCTTATTGCAGAATTTCAAGGTACGAACATGGCTTATATTCATATCTTTGGTTCCATGTTTACTCTAAAGTTTGTGTTGTGTACCATCATAGAGCTTGTTTATAAGAGATATGAAGCTTCTTGTGGTGAGATTTTTCTGATAGAAAATTCCTCTTGGATCTTTTTGCTGGTCATGCCACATTGGGAACATTGTTAAGTCCTTAAGTAAGGACTTTCTTGTTTTTTCTCAGCGATGATTTGGTTGTGTACTAATTTATTTCTGCTTATGATACCACGATTCTTGTCAATTTAGCTACAAACCTCTCCAACATTCATTTGGTTTACTCTATAATCTTTGTTTTATTGAGATTAAAGCATTTCTGTGGTTGATTAGATTGCCGTCATCCAGATAATTCTGCCAGGTTTTGAAAAGCAAGAATTAAGGTCAATTAAAAGAAACACATGCTCTCTCTCATATTTTTTTTTCCATTACAGCTTTCTGAAGCTCCTTAATCTTCCTAATCTGTTCGTTCATGACCTTAGATTTATGGGACTTTACTAGATTAATTATAATATAATCATGATAAAAGATCACAAAATCTTCTACCTAGTTAAATATTAGGAACATCTTATACTCATTGGTTGTTGGTTAATAATTATAAACGGCTTATACTCATCTGTTATTTTTCATATAGGAACATGCAGTTGACAAAGATGCATACCAGTTATAAGAAAGTCCCCAGGCACATGCAATTAGGACAAAGTTGGACACTATTTGTGCTCATAACAGATCTCTAAAAACATCCAGATCACTGAATGTTAACTCCAGCATTCTGTTTTGGGTACATTTTCAAATTTTATCAAATATTTAGCACAGTCCCATACATCCTTATCAGTGGTCATTTTAGGCTTTACCTTTAGTTAAAAATAATTTCAAATATTAAAGACAAGGTTTTCATAGTCAATAAAATTATGAGATGAGGTTTTTGGAAACATTTGTGTCAAGACTTTTTTATCAATGAGCTTTGGATCTTACACATTATCTATCGTCATGTTGAAGCAAAGTATGCAATTGTTGATCTGTAAAACGATTGATTTGACTTTGTGGCAACAAGGTGCAACTAAAAGGAACACTTTACGTGAAGGAAGAAGAGGTTTTAGAATAGAGTCTGATACTTCAATACTAGAGAATGTTCATGATGGTCTGAGACATCTTAGAGCAAGCTTTGGAAAGAACAGTGTTTAAGGCTTTTGGACAAAACCACTAATTCCAACAAGCAGCAATTTCATCCACATAATCAGTCAGTTTGGACAGAAGCAAGTAGTAGTTTTTGTTGGTGATAGTTTTTCATTTGCAATGATAGTTTCATACTAAAAAGTGGTGGTTTTGTAATCATACCTTTATGAAAAATAATGGTCTTGTTTGCCAACTAAAAAAGCTCATGGCTTTCCGATTTCCTCAACTGGCCGACTTCTTTCCACTTTTGACCTTTGTAAAGCATAAATAAACCATCGTAAGCCCAAAATAGGCAATTAGAAAGCACATAATTAGGATTAGAAGTGAATTTGAGTGAATTCATAGTTCCAAAAACTTTGTGTTTAGGCAAGAATAGAACAATGAAATGTTATAAGAGTTTGCTCAAGATCTTAGGGATTGAAATGAGATAGGTTAAGGTTGATTGTGTGCCCAAGTGGCCTAATATTGTAATTGCCTTGAAGTTTGCAGATTTAAGCAAGTGTCACATATTTTGTAGGAGTTTTTTCTCACCTAGGGGTTTCTCTAGGGTAAAGTATTCATTATATGGTGAAAGTTTTGCTTACTTTTCCTTGCATTTTTTTAGTTGTGTTTCTTAAAGAATTGCAGTCTTAATGTTCTTCACTAAGGTTTTTAATAAATTATCATATGGAATTTGTATTGTAGTTTACAAATCAAGTGTGGTATTAGGGCAAGTTCCTTCCTTGCAAGAGTTGTGGATAATTTTATAGGTTCATGCTTACAACAAGAGCAACTGGAGAAGATTTCATGCCTTATTAGAGATACATTGAGCTTTGTAGTTGGAAAAGAGAACTAAGAAGCATGGAAGAAGCAAGGTTCCTCAAGATAGAAGTCAATGTTGTAAGTATTTTTGAGTCCATGGAGATAATGAGAGGGATTGTGGAGAAGATTAGCTCTTTAGAAGGTGCCAAGAGCAAGTGGGAAACCCACTTCAATGAAAAAGAAGTCTTCTCATGGTGGATTCAATCTAGCAAGGGCACCTCAATTCAAGGTTTAGGTGAAGATTGAGATTGTATATTTGAATGAGATGTGGATGCAAATAAACTTGACAATTGTTTGGTTCAATCAAAGGTATACTTTAGTATACATTCCCTTTGAAACAAAATATTTTCTTTGTTAGTTTGAGAATAGAAAAACATTCTTTAACTTGATTTGAAAGTCTCATATTCTATTGCTTTAAGAAAATAAACTCCTATTAGTTCATGGGATCAAGTTAATACATTGATTAAGAAGAAAATTTACTTAGCTTGTTGTATGAGGGAAAATTTATGGAGTGGAAAACTTTGTAACAAAAAATGGACAAAGTGTGAAAGAGTACACGAGTGAATTTTGTTGATGGGCTATTCAATTGGGGAAGATGTGCAAGAAGAAATGTTGATGGAATACATTAGAGGTCTTCATAGCCATCTTTGGAGGCCCCAGTTTCTTTCTAAAGCAAGGGTTGTGGATGAAACATGTGCACATGCTCACTACCTTGAAGTAGAAAGTTCTCCATTCTCTCCATCGGTAAAAGGAGTGAAGGTCAAGATGATAAAGGCTAATGCTACTAGCACAAAGATGAAGTCTAAAAAACATGTGTCCATTGTGATATAGATGGTCATATGGATGCATTTTGTTGGAAGCTACATCTAGAGAAGTGCTCTTATAAAAAAGGTACGAAAAGTAAAAATGGCCTTTATGCCTATGATAAATGAAGAGGGTAATAAATGTAGTTCAGAGATGGATTGTAAAATTTCCTACACTATGCTAGCACTATTTCTATTTGATAATTTATTGTGCATATGCACTCTTATGTCGTGCATTAGCCTTTGCATTTCCTTCAACTCTATGACTATGTGTTCATTACTGTACATAGTGATTAGGGTTTCTATTCTTGATCTTAGGGTTTACTTGGGTGTATATGTCAAATTGTGAAGGCTTGTGTGTTTTTCTTGAGGATTCTTCTTTATTTTGGAAATTGTCCTAGTGTGCTTTGGTAATGTGTATGCTCCTATGATGGCTAATCTATAGGCTAAATTGCATTGGTATGGTCTTATATGGGTGTAGGTGCTTGTCTCCATGCTCTTTAGGTAGTGTCTCATGGGTTCTTATACTCTTCATGGTTTACCGCTATGTCTTGTGGGCTTATAATGTGCTTGATTATGTGTCTTCCTACCTTTGGTTCATACTTCAACTATGTACCCATGGAGGCCTTGTCTTTGTATTTAATCCCTAAGACTATAATGTTTCATTGCCTTAGTTTAAAATCTACATTTACATCCTTTGGTTGGTAGACTAAAAACTTAAAGCACATCCACCATTTTTTTTGCATTATGTTTCTCACCTAACAACTAATTGCCGACATAGGTCATTTCTCCTTAGTCATTGGCTATCATTCACTCACCAACCCTCTCTTGTCTCCATCTTTCATTCAACCTTTGGTCACATCCACAAGCTGCCCTCAACCCTTGTTACTTTCACACTACTACTCTCCTTGCCACTTGTCACTTCCTGAGAAATAATACCTCAAAAACCTTAATGATGAATCCATTTTGAAAGCATCCCCCTTTGGGCTATTATGTGTTGCATTTTCATGCAAGCATGTGTTGGCATTCATTCCCTTGCATAGTGATTTATAACTACTCCACATGTGCCCCATGGTGGTTGTTGGTGTGAATACTGTCTTTTGTTTGTAGATACTCTATTACTTAGTGTAGAGGAGGGGGGTCGAATGCCCAAGACCCCAGGTCACAGGAGAGTCCAAAGCGATCAGCTGCTTTGATCTACCTCAAGCTAGATGCAAGGTTTAGGAAATTTGTAGGACGTTCAAGGTAGAGAAAGAAGAGCACACTCAGTACTGCTACCTTTCTACTAACCTGAGAGTTTCAGGGGGTTAAGGGAGAAGGTTTCTGGATTTCAAACTATACCTTGAACAATTCTCTACCAGAGGACAACAGTGTACAATAGGGATGACAACATGGCACGTTTGCATCTCACTAGTGTGTTGGTGTCCATATGGATAGACAGTGTGAAATATTGTGCAAAACCTCAGGAAATGAGCTAACTACTTAACAAGTACAGTTTAATGCAATACAGAAGTAGGAAGTGACAAAATAACAGAATAACAAATGCTTTAAAGTTCTAACTAGAATTTGACAAGAGTGAAAGGTGATGGAAATAGAACTTACGAATGGTCCAGCCTCCCACAAGCTCCACACAAATGCAAAACCTACACATAGCAGAGTGGGGAAAAATGTTCTAGGGTTGTTTTGGGGCTTGCCACAGTCAAACCCCCATTTTGATGTTCCCACCTCCACGAACAGCCAAAATAGCCACAAGATAGAAAATACGATAAAGAAAGCAATGGAGGAAAGTACAACCAAGAAATAGTAACAACACTATACAACAAAATCAAATGACAATGTTGTGTAAAGTGGATATCACCTCCCAAACAAGGTGACCTCAAGCACGTGAAGGGAGATGCGAGCTCACAAGCTTGAAGGTGTGATCGTTGCCGCAACAACGAGAGTGAAATCTAACGGAGTAACGCTTTAGAGCTTCAACAATGGCAGAGAGTGTTGTGAAAAAGCTCAAGAAGTGTGTAGAAGTGTGAAGTGAGAGTGAAGAAGCTTGCTAAAGGTCGAATTGAAGGAATGAAATGCATGTTTTGAGATGAATAGAAGCCCAAAAGAGTCATTCGAGGTTGGTAGATTCTAGAGGCGAGAATCCTGTCAATACAGTAGTGCGTCACGCAGACGTCCATATGTCACACTAGCGTCCCCAACAAAAATTCCCCCACCAACACTATAAACAGTCGCCAAGTGGGTGGAATGCGAATGGATGAAGTGGAAATGCATTGTCAGATTTAATTTTCCTAAGGTGAGGGGATACAAATGATGAATTTGCGAGGGGTGGAAATTCACTCCATTACATTTTGCCCCCACTTTAGCGAGCATATGTGCTACCAAATGTGAGGTAAAGTAAATCAAAAGATTTTAGAAATGTATACCTAAACCGTTGAGGGATTAGATCGCAATCTGACCCACCCAAAAAACATAGGAAGAGAAGCTAGCTCCATAGGTCCTCAGACCCAAGGAGAGTTTAAAAAAACATGCACCGCAAATTTGCAGACCTAGAGACGGTGAACAAAAGGGCTTTATAGGTCCTTAGAGCTATAGAGTTGAACAAAAAGAACCTGTAGGATGTAAGCACTTCACAGGTCTTTGGACTTGCGAAGGAGGTGCCCCCCAGGTGCTTAGTCTTGAAGGAAGTCGAATGTAAGAGGCTCCAAAGAGTCTAATGGGGCCTTATAGGTACTCGGTCCTGCAAGGTCAATTCGAAAAACAACTTCACAGGCGCACTTGCAAAGCAACATGTTAATCCATAAACAAAACATGTTAGATAACAAAAAGAAGC